>CM036611.1:2026524-2309871 GCA_020745705.1 Hemiprocne comata | reverse complement strand
TTTTTCCCTTCCAGTTAGGATCAGACTCAGAAGTTTTCTTATCCAAAAAGACCCACTATTTAAATTGAAAAGCAAAAAAATGCCTCAATTAATCTGTTCCTTAGATGAGTGTGCTGCTACCAGAGGACTGGCACAGCAGAAGGCTTCCAGTTTAGGTAACATGAAAGATTTTAGCTTGCCCTAGTCTAAATAATTGAACAGACATTATGAGATCATCTTTTTGATGGTCTAATTGAATTATGTGAATTTCTAAAAGCTTTTCTCAGTACAGCTGATTAATTTTATGACTGTACTGAGCCAAGCAGATGAGGGTGCAGATACCATGTTGCATCCTTTCTGTGTGAGGTCTGTAATGGATCTAATCATTACAAGAGATCAGCAAGGAATTTTTACACCAATTATCTAAGGTTCATCTCAGTTTCTCCCCTTCTGGCAGCCTGCTCAGAACCATGTCCCAGTAGGTTTCTGTGTAATTTTGCAGGTGATATGGGATCATAGAATCATAGAATGGGTTGGGTTGGAAGGGGCCTTAATTATCTTCTAGATCCAACCCCCTGCATGGGCAGGGACACCTCCCACCAGACCAGGTTGCTCCAAGCCCCATCCAACCTGCCCTTCAACACTTCCAGGGATGGGGCAGCCACAGCTTCCCTGGGCAACCTGGGCCAGTGTCTCACCAGCCCCATAGTGAGGAATTTCCTCCTCATGTCTAACCTAAATTCCCCTTTTCCAGTTTCAAGCCATTACCCCCTCATCCTATCATTACATATTCTTTACCAGTGTGTTTCCTGGGCAGCCTGAGTAGCTAACAGAGGGAAGCCACCTTTGGTCCTCATGGGATTCTTGTTTCTGTTATTCCAAGGGGTGAGCTCCTAAACCCATGTACATGGTGAGCTGAACATCAGCCATACAAGGACAATCCACTTTCCACTCTCCTGACTTTTCCCTCATCTTGAGCACGGGCTGGAATAGAGGCAGGAGCAAGCCTGGTGGCACAAGGCAGATGTAATAAATGTTCTCGATCTGCAGAAAGGACAAGGTGTCACATTCAGCTGCCTCTGCCTGACCTTTGGTCCCGGGCAGAAATAAAAGTGTGGAAACCATTGCAGCAGCAGGGAAGTTTGTTTAGCCTGAAGTATCATAACGTGGAGCTTGGGAAACCCTGCAGTGACCTGTGCTTGTGCTGGGATGAACTTCGTGTCACCAACTGTTTTTGAAAACAGGAGCTTTACAGCCAAGGGAACCTGGTATATGTGAGAGCAAGCTCAGAGGTTTCTCCTCCACCATCCTGACAGAGACAGTCCCTCTTGGCCACCCAAATCTCTGCTGGGAGGTGCTACAAGGCACGTGTAGCTTCAATGGTGGGAGAAGAGCAGCTGCTGCTTCTCCTGTTGTTGCCCTTGCTGGGTACTGCACACTGGCCTTTCTCATCTGTCCTGCTCTCATCCCAACTGCCCGTTTGTCTGCTGCAGACTGAGCCAAACTGCAGCCTGGCCAGCATGTAAAACCTGCTGTGATCAAAGCACTCATCTAGGAAGTCTCACTGCTGCCAGTCCTTTCCCTTCTTCTGCTTTCTCCTGTGCATCCTGCAGTCTGGCAGCTGGAGCCAAACCAAGGCAAGGACCAGACCTGCAAAGCTCATGAAAACATCTGATACATCCCTTGAAAATGCAGTTGTGAGTTGAGAGGCAATAACTCTCCCCTGCACCTCCAAAGAGCCTTTGAAGCATGAAATGCAGCTGGAATGTTTAAAATGTCTCTACCTCTTATTTATATTAACAATGCAATGAAGACAGGATGCATTTCCCAACATGTTCCTACCACGCAGAGCCAGGAAGTTCTCTTTCTAGGAACAAAGTTAGTATTTGGAACACTTCAGTGCAAGAAGTCCAGATGGATTTTGACAACAGCCTTGATAGGTGTTGCAGTTTGTCGTGGTTGTGAACTCAAGACAAGGATTTGATACTAGATCAGTGTGGAGTTTAATAGCATAACAAATGACAAAACTCATCTTCAGTAATGACACCCCGAGGTAAATGTAGCCATTTTCTTTCAGAAGACAAAAAAAAAGGAAAAAAAAACCTAAAAAAAAGCCTGGGCAGGAAAGATAAACCTTATCAGCTTGTGTACAAGAATTCACAAAAGCTGCTTTGAATGTCTGTTAGAATTATACTGTGGTTTCACACAAGCAAAGCCCTGGCACTCCGTAATGATTGGTGGCTTGATGGTAAGGAGCCAGTGTGATCCCTGAGACCTGAAGATCAACATCCTGAATAAATAAAAGCAGATAAATTTGTGCTCTCTGAAGATAGTATGTTCCTTGTTTTACAGCCACTTGCTTTCCCTTGTGCAGAGGACACTCTCTAAGCCAGCTCGGGTTTTGGCAGATTAACTGGTCCAGATGATTGAAAGGCCTGTGTACCTACAGGGATGGTCTTGGGGTGACCTCCCATCACAGGCTGGGCCAGGGAAACTCGCCAACCACTCCTCCCTGTTCACATCTAGAATAGGAGATGGGTGTAAATGCAACAGGTTTAGCCTTTTAGTTTTATCTTCTGACAGTCCTTGGTCTGAACTGGGGTGCCAGGGTGTCCAGAGTTTCATAAACATGGTCCCAATCCACTGACGACCAAATGCTCTCTTAACTCCTTTTACCTAAAAATGATGGTCACTTCTTGCATTCCTGTTCTTTCTCATCCCTCAGGATCCCTCCAAACTGGTTTTTCTTCACCGTTTCACTGAGACTAAAGTTTCTAAAGCCTTTTCCATGTCAAGCCTGTCCTGTGTTCATCTTCCCACACACCCTGCTGCTCCTGACACTGATGTTCAGGTTCTTTAATGTCCAGCTCTCCCTACTTACATGACTCCCTTCTCTCTCATTCCCTTTGCCATCTCTGCTTCCCCAGGGACACTGCAGCTCTTCCCTGCTCCTGGAATCTGCCTTTTGCCTCCTTCTCTTGCCTCTGGACCCACTCTCCTATCCATGTCATCAGAACACTGCAGCAAACAGCCAGTCACCTCCAGGCCACATCTCTGACTTGGAAGTCACCACTGCATGCAGCACCTTGCATCTCTTGAAGGCTTGTGTCCTTGAAAAAAAGGCTGAGTGGAGATGTTGGCACACAGGCAACAGAGCAGCCCCTTCTCATTTGCTGACTTGTCTCTTGCCTGGCCTTCCCCTGGGCTCTCTGAGCTTTCAGTTAGGGACACAGCATGACAAAGGTGACAATGCAGGCAGCATGCAGGCAAGCTCCTGCCTCAGTCAGCGCTTTCAGCAGCAGAGGTCACCTCTGCTCCAGCCTCTTGAAGTCAGGTGTTGGTTCCATATCCTTGGAAAGACCTCCAATAAGGCTAGAGGCCTCTGATACCTGGACTTTGAGGGCACTGATGGGCTGGGAGGAGGGTCTGCTAGACAGCTGCCCCGTGCTTACAGAGCACTGAGCCCCACGTTGCCAGGACATGGGCATCCAACCTCTTTGTGCTGGCCTCTGCAGCCTGGCTGGCTTGGAGCAGCTGCTCCAGTTGTTCCCACTCCAGGTCCCACAGCTTTGGACCTCTCTGCACATGGAGGAAACTGGTTTCACCCTGCCACGGGTGCACAGTTGTAGTGGTGATGACCCAGCACAGTAGCCTCTGTGCAGATACACGCAGGTGATTCTTGCATCTCCTGACCTTTTGGTTGTTGCTTGGCTGTCCAGCTATCTTGGGGCTGCCTCTTCTGCTGAGACACCACAGGGGACACAACCCTCCCTGGCCAGGCTGCACGATCTAGGGTAGGAGCCAAGCAGGCAGACCCTGTTCCTCACTGACCTGCAATGGTGCAGCCACTGCCATGGCTGGGAAGGCTGCAGACCACAGCTGTCTCTTAGCCCAGGGCTTTGGTCCTCCTCACAGTCACCAAGTGGCACAAGGTTGTTGATGCTCATCTTGCTGATGGAGAGAAGAGCCCTGTTACTGGGGTAGGTATTGTCCAGCCCAAAGGACTGCAGCCTCCTGCTGCAGTGGACTGTCCTGACATGATCATTGTGTAGCAGGCAGCCCTGGGTCCTGATGAAGTCTTGTTCTTCCCTTAAATATTCATGAGGATGTTCAGTTGAGCTGCCTCACTTCTGAGATCACACACGGGCCAACAGTCAGGCTTTTTTTACCTTCAATTGCCACCTGCTCTTTCATCTTGTGAGTTGTAAAGGAGAGGCCCTTACATTCAGGAAAATCATCTGATAAATAAACATACTGTTTCCCTGTGATACCTTTTATTAGGATGTTAACTGCTCTAACTGAAAGATAAAAAGGTTTAGTTAGTGTTAAGACATTTCTTTTTTAACGTTTACAGCTGTCTAATTATTATTCCCCTTGCACAGGCAGAGTCAGAATTTAAAACACAGATTAATCTCCTTTCTGGTGAGCACGGCCAGGACTGCCCAATGAATAATGTAAGACCACGTTGTCATCTTGCACTCCAAGAAAATACCAAAACTTTGCTCTCACTTTCTGAACTCCTGGCCATGAAGGATCAATTGTATTCCCGTGGGAGCTGACTCTGGCAGGAGCTGTGTGGCTGAGAGTGGGAAACTGTCCTTTTTCCATCACCATGGGGAGCTTTTACAAGCCCCAGGAGGAGCAGATTCAGCTGAAATAGGGCAGAGCACTGCGTTTGCTGCCAAAGTGACAAGCACCTTGTCACCCAGGGTCTGCACCTCCAGCAGTCCCAAAGCAGCTCCTGTTCAGAGCCCAGTTCTTTTCAGGCAGCAACTGAATATTTCTTGACAAAATACCAAGAACCAACAAACTCTCCAAGTCATTTGGCTGTTCCAGAGCTTGTTTTCTGGCCTTGCTGTGGGAACATGAAGTATTTGGTGGCTGTATGAAAAGGCCTGTCCTCCCTCCCTGCATTCCCACAATGAACCAACCAAAAAGTATGGAAAACTGCAAACAAATTTAGAGACATATCAGTTCAGAACAATCTGGAAACTGTCAGTGTTCCACTAAAACCAGTGTCCTGTCTCTTCTGATGAGCAGCAGGAAGTGGTTATAGGAGACAGAAGAGCCATAGGAAATCCTGCTCTTTGGGAAGTTTCTTCCTAAGCTATATCAATTAGAAATCAGTCTTGTTCAGAAGAGGGAACATCCCACCCCAGAGAAGTGTGTGGCCAGCAGGACCAGGGCAGGGATTGTCCCCCTGTGCTCAGCATTGGTGAGACCACACCTCAAATCCTAGGGTCAGTTCTGGGCCCCTCACAACAAGAAGGATATTGAGGGGCTGGAGTGTGTCCATAGAAGGGCAGCAAAGCTGGGGAAGGGTCTGGACCTGGGGATGTTCAGCCTGGAGAAAAGGAGGCTGAGGGGAGGAGACCTTTTCACTCTCTGCAACTGCCTGAAAGGAGGTTGGAGCAAGGGGGGAGTGGGTCTCTTCTCCCAAGGAACAAGTGACAGAACAAGAGGAAATGGCCCCAGGTTGCCCAGGGGAGGTTTAGATTGAATATTAGGAGAAACTTCTTCACTGAGATGGTTCTCAAACCCTGGCACAGGCTGCCCAGGGAGGTGGTGGAACCACCATCCCTGGAGGTGTTTCAAAGCCATGTAGATGTGGTGCTGAGGGACATGGTTTAGTGGTGGCCTTGGCAGTGCTGGGGTAATGGTTGAACCTGATGCTCTGAAAGGTCTTTTCTAACCAAAATAATTCCATGATTTGATGATTCTAAGTGTGAGGTTTCTCCTGCTTATCTCCCCAGCCCCAGAAATGCTGATGAAGCTGAGTCCAAACTCACATTCTCTGCTTGTTCTGGAGTCAGGAGAGCACTGACGTTTCTGGAACAGCACTCAGCTTCCTCCAGCACCAGGGCCAGGACTGACACTGAGCACTGGGCAGGATGTATCCCCTTCACTCAGGAATAGCTCAGGATCCTCTGTGCTTCTCTGCAAATGTGATGATATCTTTTAGGGAGTATCTGACAGGGAGATTGGGCCCTTACTGCTGCTCCGAGGCAGCACCCGTAGGAGAGGTGTTATGAGTTGTTTCTTAAAAAAACCCTGATCTTAGCTTTAGCTAAATGAGGATGGGTTTAAATCAAGACACAGAGGGGAAAGGAGAAGAAGAAAGGTAAGCTAATGGTAAAAGAAGAAATTAAATGTAGTAAGAAAAAAAGTTGGAGGGGAGAAATGTAACCTAGAGAGGGGCTTTCAAAGGCCCTGGGCTGTTCGCAAAGATTAAAAGACTTTTAAAATGTAGGGCAAGGAGCAACTTCCCTCTCTTGCCTCGGCTGAAGACCTGTGAGCACGGGCCAGTGGCTGCAGGAGGTTGGCATGGAGCATGAACCATACGGCAAAGAGCCAGGGGAGGGCACCAGATGCTGCAGAGCAGCCGCCGATGCTCTGTCACATCCCCAGCCAGCCCCGGGGGGAGAGGGTGGGTGTTGGAGGCAGCTCAGCAGCTCGGGTTTGCCCCCAGCCCCGGCTGCTGTGCAGGGTTTCACTGCCCGGGGGGGCATTGCCCTGGCTGTCCCTCTGGCTCCATGGCCAGCTGTGCCAGCCAGGGGACAGTGAGCCACAGAGATGGGGCCCTGCTGTCATGAGGGCAACCTGAATCAAGGGGCAATGGGCACAAACTGGAGCACAGGAGGTTTGACCTGAATAGGAGAAAATACTTCTTGACTCTGAGGGTACCAGAGCCCTGGGACAGGCTGCCCAGGGAGGCTGTGGAGTCTCCATCCCTGGAGACATTCCAAACCCACCTGGACGTGTTCCTGTGGGATCTGCTCTAGGGGATCCTGCTCTAGGAGGAGAGTTGGACTAAATGATCTCCAGAGGTCCCTTCCAACCCCACCACTCTGTGTTTCTCTGAACCCAGGTTTGTGCTCAAAGCACACGGGCAGGAGGCCATTTTGCAAACACATGCAGAAGGGTTCTGCCTCAAACATGAGGTACCAGGGGGGTGCAAGCGAGGGAGATCTGTACAGCTCATGGAGGCAGGACCCCAGAGACAGCTCTGATCCTAGAGAAACAGGGCTAACAGTCCCTTGCAGCTGAGTGGGGGAGCTGTGTGGGGAGGTTTTCTTTCTAGGCCCACAAATCCATCCCAAACTGTTGCTGGCAGCATATCCAAAGTGCAGCTCAGAAATCAGCAGTTCCACCTGGCTACCCAGCAAACTGAGCTGTCAGCTCCCCTGGCCTCAGGCTCGTGGGGGCCATTACCTCTGGATTTGTTCCCTGAATATTAATCATACTGCTCCCTCTTGGGCACCCTGCCTAAAATAATAGCAATAAAACCCCCTATATAATCTCAAGACTTGCCCTACTAAAAGGACTCGATTCCTGCACTGACTGTAGGTAGTTGTTATGTTTAAGAGCCAGATCCTATAAGATGGTGCATCCTCTGGCTGTGACCCAACAGATAAATAAGCTCATGTTTCATCTCAGGCCAGTGTATCACCCCTATTAAAATCAATAGGAGTAATTTAATTAATTGGGTAGATACAATACCTTCCTCTCTGTTCTCATCACTGTCCTTCTATAATAAAAAGCTTGACTGGACCATTTTGAAACCCCAAAAGTATAAGCAAAATTGGCTAAATTCATCTTTTTTTCACATATCTCAGTTACTGGCAGGAGGCTGAGAGGCAGGCTGCTCATTCCCACAGGAGAGGAGAGCAAGAGGAGCTCTCCTGCAGAGTGTAATCCTCAAAGAAGATTGTGAGTTTAGTCACCTCCAGTGGCTTCTTGCTGGGCTGTCAGGCTTAGAGACTCCTCTGGGGCTGCAGGGAAGTGCCTCTCTGAAAGGTAACGTGCAGTGGAACAGAGCTTTGAGGGGCCAGAGCAAAGAAAGGGAAGAATCACAGAGTGGTGGGGTTGGAAGGGACCTCTGGAGATCATTTAGTCCAACTCTCCTGCTAGAGCAGGATCCCCTAGAGCAGATCCCACAGGAACACGTCCAGGTGGGTTTGGAATGTCTCCAGGGATGGAGACTCCACAGCCTCCCTGGGCAGCCTGTCCCAGGGCTCTGGTGCCCTCAGAGTCAAGAAGTATTTTCTCCTATTCAGCTCAAACCTCCTGTGCTCCAGTTTGTGCCCATTGCCCCTTGTCCTGTCCCTGGACACCACTGAGAAGAGTCTGGCCCCATCCTCCTGACACCCCCTGGAGATATTGATCAGCACTGATGAGATCCCCCCTCAGGCTCCTTTTCTCTCAGCTGAACAGCCCCAGCTCTCCCAGCCTTTCCTCACAGGCAGATGCTCCAGTCCCTTCAGCATCTCAGTGGCCTGTGCTGGACTCTCTCCAGTAGTTCCTTGTCCTTCATGAACTGGGCAGCCCAGAACTGCACACAGGGCTCGAGATGAGGCCTCACCAGGGCAGAGCAGAGGGGGAAAAGAACCTCCTTTGACCCGTTGGCCACCCTCTGCACTGCCCACTCCTGTTCCCCTGACATCCAAAGGACTTTCCAGCCCCTGGAGCAAGCAGGTACTCGTTGCTGCAGCATGGAGCTGGGGCAGCCCAGCCACTGCCATGGGGGGTTCATTCCACTCCCCCCCCCCAAGCCCAGCCCCACATTCTCAGGAGCTTTCACAAAGTGTTGTTTTGTTAAGGGACACAACAGCACACAGCACTTCTTATCTCTTCTCCTTTATGCCCTAATGAAAATCATCTGCCAGCTAAATTAAATTCGCACTCACAGCACACCCAGCCCTGAGAGCAATTAAAGAAACATAATGAATCCTGCTTCTTGGTTTTTTAAAAAACAATTAGCTTGAGGCAGATCCAGAGGTGAACCACGTAGCTTTTCAAAATTACATGACTCATGGCTTTTGATGGGGAAAGCAATATTGCTTCATAAGCCTCTAGTAGCACTTTCACATGCAGTTGCCCATGCAAAGAAGGGGTTGAGGTAGAAGATGTGAATGTGGCATCTAGGGGAGCCTTATTCAGCCTTTCTGACAGAAAGATTTGCAATTGTCATGTTTGCTGATCATCTAAATTTACTTGCTGGCTGCTGGCACGTGGAGACGTGCCAAGGGCTTGAAGTGCTGGTGAGAGCAGGGGGCAGAGGGCAGCAGTTTGGCAGAAGGTTCACACAGAGAGGGGTGGCAGCTGTTGAGGGTGTCAGCTGAGGGCCATAGAACCAGGAGGTGTCTGGTGGTTGGAGATAACTCAGAGAAAGGTCTGAGATCTGCAAACCAGATACCTTTAATTTTTCAGCCCCCAGGTTGGGGTGTTTGATGGGGAGATGATGCCTTCTTCTTCTTCTTCCTTCTTCTTCTTCCACCTTCCTTCAGCTCTGGCTGGTCCTGCTTTGCAGGCCGTTACTGGAGGTCAAAGGGTCTCATAATTCCTGAACTGGGTAGAGGTTTGGCCACGAGGGATGCTCACTGCAGTGAACTCAGACTGTCTCTGCTGTTGTACAGCTCTGGGCACAGAGGCTCTAGTCTCTGTGAAGCAACCACAGCTCTGCTGCTCTCATTTGAAGTCCCTGGTGTAAATAACAAAGCTGCTTTGTAGGTTTAGCTGTTCACCAAGAAAAAACAGTGCAGTGTTTCCCTTCTCACTTGTGCCATCAGGTACCAGGTGCCTGTGCAGGCAGGAGTTCACCTCCTTTCTCTGCTACAGGTTTGCTCTGACTTTCCTCAGTGCTGCTGAGCTCCTAGTGGGCACCTCACTGCCAAAGGGGAGCCCTGTGTGCCCTGGCTGGGTCTGCAGCCCCATCCCAATCCAGCAGATCCTGTATCCAAGCTGGGATCTCCACAGCTCTGCCCCAGCTCAGCCACTTCCACAAATCCAACTGAAGCAACCAGCCTCCCTTCCCTTTGGCATTTCAAGCTCCTTGCTGAGCAGGGACATAAAGGGAGACAAGCCAAGTCCCCCGTTGATTTTCAACCACAGTTTATTGATTTCAGACACAAGAAAAGCAGCAGCTGACACTGAGGGGTGCACATCTGCCTGGCTCCCTCCATCCCTGGGCATCCAGCTGTGAAGCTGGTCCTGACAAGACCTCCTATCCAGGCTCCCAAGCCAGCACTGGCAGTGTGACCCACAGCTTCCCAGGGCTTCATGCTCCTGCAAAAGCTGCTGGCCTAACACCAGGAGAGGCTTTCCCAGTATGGCTGCATCTGACCTGAGCCTGAAAGGGTTTCCACACTGGGTAAGAAACAACCCCAAGCCTGGGAAAACTATTTCTTGGAAATGTTGCTTTTCCCAAGGGCGGGCACAGCAATAGGCTTTGGCTTGTGAAGCTGCCACGTCCAGACAAGCTCTTGGGAAGAGGTGCCAGGAGGAAGGAAAATACCCACAAATGAACAAAGCAGCTCCCAGCTCCTCAGCAGGGTCAAATCCCGGGGGGTGCGAAGGCAGCGTATGGAAGGAAATTATTTTGGTTTGCCACTTTAACAGCCTGTTTCATCTACATGGATAATTAGCAGAAACAAGATGAAAATACAGCTCGCTGGCTTTGCCCTGTGCTGAAAACTGGAGCTATCCCTGCAGATGCCTTCTGTGTGTTCCCTCTAATTGAGCTGGCAGTCTCGTTTGGGCCGACTCCAGCCTGCAGCTGAGGGAGCAGCTTTGTTACAGCTCAGATGAGTCCTGCCAGCAGGACTCTGCCTCTTCATGGGCAGGTGGGAAACCAGCTCTGGGCAAGGAACTCACTGCTGACCATGCTCTCCACCATGCTGTTGCATTGACGCCCCTGTAACATGGAGAACCCGAGAAGGCAAAGCAGCCCAAACCATTGTGTTTGAGACAACTTTGAGTGTCACAACTGAGGTCTCCTCCTGCAGAGCCACTGTCACAGAGGCACCTTTGCATTGTGCTGCCATCAGCAGCAGCATCACCTGCATCTCTCCAGCCACTTCCCATGGTTGAAGACCCTCTGCAGTAACCCCAGGAAGCCCTGAGCTTTAGTCAGAGATCCTCAGGACTGCTGTTTCCAGTGGGAAATCATCTCCAGGTTCACCACCCCTTGTCCTGGTGCTTTCCAGAGGTGTAGTTTTGGAGGACTGCTAAAGGACATTATCATTTAGCACAGCCACCAGGTCTGCCTCTTGCTGAGCTTGTCACTGTTGTGTCTACTGTGTTCCCACTGCTGGCACCAAAGAGAAGGCTAAGCCAAGTATCTGTGGTATGTGGCCTAAAAACTACACTGAGCCATGGGGGAGTGATGTTATCCAGGAGCAAGTCCAAGCAAACCCTGGTCAGACAAGCTGCAAGTGGAAAAAAATAATGGATACCTCCTAACGAACACCAACGTGGCTTCCCCCCTCAGTTCAAGAAGGACAGGGATCTGCTGGAAAGAGTCCAGCACAGAGCCACAAAGATGATTAAGGGAGTGGAACATCTCCCTTATGAGGAAAGGCTGAGGGAGCTGGGTCTCTTTAGCTTGGAAAAAAAGGAGGCTGAGGGGTGACCTCATCAATGTTTACAAATATGTAAGGGGTGAGTGTCAGGGAGATGGAGTTAGGCTCTTCTCAGTGATGACCAGTGATAGGACAAGGGGTAATGGGTGTAAATTGGAGCATAGGAGGTTCAAGGTGAATATCAGAAAAAACTTCTTTACTGTGAGAGTGACAGAGCACTGGAACAGGCTGCCCAGGGAGGTTGTGGAGTCTCCTTCACTGGAGACATTCAAAACCCACCTGGACAAGTTCCTGTGTGATGTGCTCTAGGTGACCCTGCTCTGGCAGGGGGGGTTGGACTAGATGATCTTTCGAGGTCCCTTCCAACCCCTAGGATTCTATGATTCTATGATTCTATGATTCTATGATTTTTCCTGGCCGTTGGTCTTGCTGCCACAGCTCTCCAGCCACCCTTCAGCACTCAGGGCTGCAGCCACATCAAGTGAAAATCTCCATCTGAGGGAATTTGACATCTTCTTGAGCAGGAACCAGAAACCACAGGTCTGAGGTCCAGAGCGGGTGCCCTGAGGGGGATCCCCCCAACCCCTCCAATACCTCACCCAGCTGGGGTTCAGCAGTGTTAGGGCTGTGGCATCCCTCACAGCAGGTCATGTTCTGTCTCTGTTGCTCCATCTCAGCCCAACCATCCATGCCCTGGCAGGTGCCATCAGCACGGGAAGAAGTGACAGCAAACGATGGGAAGATGCAGGAGAAGGAGGTTGCTTGAGGTGCACGACCAGTGGCCCTGGTCCTCGTGGCCTTGCTGAAGGTGGTCCCCAGCTGTAGGGTGCTGTGCCAGGGCCATGCTGTGTGTGCCCATGGGGGCCCAGGCACAGCCACAGGGCTGCAGCATTGCCCTGCTCTGCTCCTCACCTTCCTGAGCAGGGGGAAACCCACACCCCGGGAACAACCCTCACATCCAGGGGCTGGAAGTGAAGCCATGTGGCTGCTCCCACCCCTCCTCACCTCGCTGAGACCACCAGGGAAACGACCTGCCTGCTTCTCCTGGGTGTCCATGGGACAAATTACATGGCCACGGGTGGAAAGCCATGGGGAACATCACTCCATAGGGTGAATTCTTCCCACCCAAGTGCCCACTCACAGACACCCTTAAGTGCTCCCCAAAGGTGTGCAGGTGTGTGCCAGGCCCCTGCCCACCTCTTCCCCAGTGATGATCCATGTTTGGGTCTGCAGCAGCCTGGCTCTCTCCATTGCCCTGCTGAGCTCTATCACTGACCCTGCTGAGCTCTTCCCTATCACAACTTTCCCATCACATCGTAGAACCCTAGAATCATGGAATGGTTTGGGCTGGAGGGGGCCTTAAAGATCACCTAATTCCAACTGCCCTGCATGGGCAGGGACACCTCCCACTAGACCAGGTCGCTCCAAGCCCCATCCAACCTGCCCTTGTCCCCAGGCAGGGGATTAATTTTCCTCCTTGTTTTTCCTCACCCAGGAATTTTCCTTCTTGTTTTCTCAGCCCAGAAGCTGCTTTGCCTTTGCTGTTCCATTAAGCCCAACTCCAGCAGATGTCCAGAGAGAACGTCACACCCCACGTGCACTTGGTTCCACCCTCTAAACCCCATCTCTACAGATATTTGAATATATTGAAAGCAAGAGGAGCTGCTTGAAAATCCTTCAGATGTGACACTCAGCTCTTTATGAACAGCAACAGATGATCACGCTGGGGATTAAATAAACCCTGAGGAGGGGAGCACAGCTTGTATTTCTCTTCCTCATGAGTGGATCAATTTTGGCCCAGTTGGCTCTCTGGGAGCACCTGAAGGGAAAAGCAAGGACCTGGATGGACTCACAGAGCTGTGCCCCTGCAGACTGTGGCTGGGGACAGAGACCCTGCTGCTCAGCCTGGATGGATGGATGGATGGATGGATGGATGGATGGATGGATGGATGGATGGATGGATGGATGGATGGAAAAGTGGTTTCTCCATGCAAGTGCAGCTGAGCAGAGAGCAGCTGCTGCCATGTGCCTTGCACGGAGCCTTGTCCCTGTGCCACGCACAGCCAGTGAGCACAGCTTGGCTGCCAGATGTTTGCTGTGATGGAAACAGGCAAACAAACCCATTGGTGGAACAAATGAGAATAAGAGCTAAATCCAAAGCAGTCGCTACCTGCTCGCAAGCAGCCTGCCAGCTGAGGAGGTGAAATCTAAGCCACTGCAGAAGGTTTTATTCCCAGGGCATCCAGGTGAAGCCTGCAGCGCTGGCAGGTGCCTGTGGAGTGGAGCTGGGTGGTGAGAGCACAACAGCTGGGGGGGCAGAGAGGGGCAGAGGGGGGGATCTGGGGTCAGCAGGGAGGAGGGCAGGACAGCTGAGCTCCATCTGGGCAGGGAAAGGCACACGGTTCCTCTCGCTTGGGAAACCAGATGGGAAAATGCATCCCCAACTCCCCCGAGCCAGTGGGACTGCAGCAGACTGTCTCATAACCAGAGCTTGACCTTTCCAGCACCAATTAGCTGGGAGAGGAGCCGTGCAGCTAATGAGCACATGAAGGGGTTTATCTCACCTGGCAGGCATGGACACTGACTATAAAATTCTTGGCAAAGGCAGCAGCTCAGTATTGATCTCGGGATGCCAGGTGCTCCATCGCATAAAAATCACCCAGTGAAAAGTTTGTTGCTCCCATCTGACTCCTGCTGCTTGCTCAGGGCCCATGGCCAGGAGACAGACACCTCTCTGTGCCCGGTGGCTCTGGGCCCCCATCATGCAATAGGTGACATTTGTGGCACCTGAGGTTGTCGACTGGGACAGACTGGGAGGTTGAGATTGGATATTAGAAAAAATGTCTTCACTAAAAGGGTAATTAAGCACTGGCAGAGGCTGCCCAGGGAGGTGGTGGAATCTCCATCCCTGAAGGTGTTTAAGAGAGGTGTAGATGTGGTGTTTGGGAACATGGTTTGAACATTGGACTTGGTAAACTTAGGTTAATGGTTGGTAGAGGTAGGTTATGGTTGGAGTCGATCTTAAAGGTCTTTTCTGATCAGAATGATTCTTTTATTCTGTCTCTGCTCTGCCCCTGCAGACCCTCATGGAGGGCACTGGGCTGCAGTGCCAATGTGACCAGCAATAGTAGCAGCCTGGCTAGGGGAAGCTGGGCTTGTTGGGAAAGGAAAGGGATATATCCTGATTTCATATGTTGCAGTGGAAATTCTGGAGACCAGGGGAGATAACACCTCTAGAGAGACCTTGAGAGAGAGACTAGATCCACTGAGACCAAAGGGCAGGTCAGTTTGTTTTTCTTGATACAGTTTGCAGGAACAGGGCACTGGGACATGCTTTCTAATCTGCCCAGTTTGGCTGGTTTTCTTTCAGATAAACTGGCCTCTGCAGCAGCTGGAGCAGCTGGAGCATCTGACCCATCAGAAGAGTCAGTGTGGAGGTAACAAAGGCTCTCAGGGCCCCAGGAGAGAGTCCCAGCAGGGGACAGGGCTGGGGGAGATCACAGCACGGAGGGGCAGCAGCAGCTCACCAGCTGTGGCAGTGGAGACCTACAGGAGAGTCCCAGGGAAGCTGCAGAGAGTTTAGAGAACTGTCCCCAATCCCATCCTGGTGCTCAGGGGATTTGAACTGGTTACTGTTCTGATTCCACCCACCTACAGCCAAGCGTGGTTAGTGCTGCAGTAACCACTGGATGTGGGATTAAGAGCAGATAATTAGCCCGGAGCTCTTCTGCTGTTGGTAACTGCAGGAGGCTGGGAAAAAAAATTCTGAGTCAGACAAAAACAGCATTTAGAAAATGTAGCAGGCCTGGGGAGAATAATCAGTGGCTGGTAATGACTATTTATCTTGCCACATCAGTGATGTCTCCCATTGTAATGTCCTCCCCACCTGGCGCTTGGTTTGCAGGGAAAGGGCATCCTGTAAATCTCAGAGGCACTTTGCTCCAGTGGGAGATATTGTCCTTCTCACTTCACAGGCTGGAGAGATGCCTTGAGCTGGAACCTGGCAGCCAGCAAAAAATATGGCAGAGAGGCTCAGCTTCACCCCAGAGCACCTTTCCTGTGTTGCAGGGAATTGATGTTTCCTTCCTAGCTTAGCCCTGGCTCCACTCCTGCCACGTAGCAATCCCCACCACCACCATTTAAACAAAGCTTTAATTTGTGATTCTGTCCAGACTGATAATCCCCATGCTGGCACATCCAGAGGAAATGAGTCTTGTGCCATGGCAGGCTGTAATAACAAATTCCAATATTTCTTCCCTTGGAAAAT
The DNA here is from genome assembly GCA_020745705.1 of Hemiprocne comata. Lineage (NCBI taxonomy): Eukaryota > Metazoa > Chordata > Aves > Apodiformes > Apodidae > Hemiprocne > Hemiprocne comata. Next base: position 2,294,265 of record CM036611.1, on the reverse strand, counting down.
CATGCCAAGGGCACCAGAGCTGTCTTGTGAACAAGGATGAATGCAGCCCTGCAATCCACCTGGGAAGCTGAGCAGAATTTTTCTTTTTTTCTACACAGGGGAAGGGGGATGAAATGGTTCCCTGGAGCTCAAGAAGGTCACTGAGCAGGGAATAAAACCCAGGAGTCCTAGCTCCAAATCTCCAGGTTTAATTGCTAAATACAGCAGGCTCATAATTTCAATGAGCTGCCATCAAGGATTTGTCCCCACGGAAGATGCTGAGGCAGTTAGAGCTGCTGCTGTGTAGTAGCTTAAGCATCAAGAGAGAAAGGAGAGAGGTTTCCAGGGGCATCCCTTGATCCACGTTTGCCTGTCAGCTTGGAGCATGCACATGGTCAGACATCACAACTCCAGTAACTGATAACCACTCATTTATGAATCTCTGGTAATTCAATCTGCCCTCTCAGCCCTAAGTGCTGAACAGAGACGATGCCCTCAGGAGCTGGAGATCAATTTCAATTTTCAGAAACCTTAGTCCCTGACTGGCTCCATAATGCCAGTGCTCCATATAATAACTGTTTGGTGGATTTTCTGTCACATAACTGATCCCAGCTCCTCTTCTAGCAGCCCTGGCTGCCACATTCTCCTGTACTGAAGAAAGTCTTTACCATCCATGCCATGAGCTGTGCAGGAGAGCATGTATGTGGCTGGAGAAGTCTGGGATTTGCACTATGAAAAGCTCCCACCCCCTTTCATGCCAACGCTGAAGTCCTCTGGGGACTGGTGCTTTGATGCAGCAGCATCTGGAGGTGCACAGGGCCCACGGGGGCCTATGTTTGCTTCCTGCTCATCCTTGTTGCTGGGTGGTGCTCAGACACCCTGGGCAGAGCTCCCTTCTCAGTGGCAGTTCCAGCAAAGGGCTCATCTTCCAACTAGACTGAAGAGATGGGGGAAACCAAGAGTTAGAGCAGGACGTGGCCCAGGTCACACCAGCCAGCCAGCAGGGATGAGATTCCAACCGAGTTTAACAACTCTTTGTTTAATGGCCCTGATGGGAAACCCAATTGCTGCCTGCCCCTGTGGTCTCATGGCAGGAACCTCAGCTGACCCCCCAGTACCCCCCAGCTGGCTGCACCCACTCCACCCCTTTGGACTGGGACCAGCCCTCCCAGTTCCATCTCTTGGGGATCCTCCCTGGGAGTTAAGAGCCCTGAAATGAAGGTGGCAGCAGCCCAGTGCTGCTGACCCAGGAGGCTCTGCTCCATTAGCCCCAAAACACTGCTGACCATCAACACTTTAATTCTGGCATGGCAGGTTCTGCTTCTCAATAAAAGCAAAAGGCAATTTATGAGAGCACAGCCAATAATGTGCAGCTCACTTTACTGCAGCTGGTTAGGAGCAGTTGGCAGCTGTACCCTGGGGGCTGGTGTTGAGTAACTATTTCAGGAAAGCTGCTGTGTCCTGAAAGCAGGGGAGAGGGACCCCAACACGTGCAAATGTTCCACCCTGCAGCCACAAAGCTGGAAATGGGCTGTAAAGTGGATGTCAGCATCACTTTAGGATGTCAGCATCAGCATAGGATGTCTCTCCTAGCCTGCTGCAGCTCATGTCTTGGGGTCTCAGGCAGTCCCCTGCCCTGTATTCCAGCAGTTCCAGTCCATGGAGAACCTGCTCTCACCTGGAGATAAACAGCAGGAGCTGTTGAGACTGGGGGTACAATGGGAGGGAGTGCTGGGGTGTGCCAAAATATCCTCTTGATACCCAACTGCTGGGACAGGGGAGAAGAAAAGAGAAGAGTGCTGGTCAGTTGGGATGTTTTCACTTTTATTCAGACACCATACGGTTACAAACCCACAGCCCCTCTGCTCCCCACCCTGCCCTGCACAGCTTCACCTCTGCTGCTGATGCCCCCCTGCCTCTGCCAGTGAAACCCCCAGCCCAACGGGTCTCCTGCCCAGTGCTCCTGATGTCCCCAACAAGGGCAATGTCATTGCAATCCATTTCCTCCAGGTACGGTGACATGTCTGACCCCCTCGTGTTTGAGCCTGGCAGCCTGAGGCATTCCCAGAGCCCTCCTCTCACAAGTCTTCAGAGAACCTCTGTTTGTCAGAGCTGCTTTGCAGGATCAATGGAGAGTGAAATTCGTAGGCTTGAGCTGCTGAGGGTGGGCAAAGTGCCTCCTGAGGATCCTCTGGAGCAAGTTCTTCCTGTGTGTCCCAGCAGGGTGCTCCAGGCTGGAGGTGCTCCTTTGATAGCCCACCTCCAGGAGCCTCCTCCCCCTCTTCTCTGCCTCTCTGCTTTCCAGCACATTCTTTATCTGGATGTCTCTCAGTGGGCTGGCACCTCTCCTGGCCTGGCTGCCTCCACCACCCTTGTGACCAGTGGCATGGGGACTCAGATGCTTGTGCTTCCTCAGGCCTCCACTCACCTGGGAGCAGCCACCTCCCCCAGCAACAGGCATCCTGGGATGTCTGCAGCATCCCAGCTCCTCCTGGGAACTGGGACGTATCCCAGCAGCAGGACCTCCAGAGGGACCTGAGCCCGAATGAAAAAATGCCTCTTCACTGGTGACCTGTGGGCTCTGCTCCAGGGTGACAAAGCCATACGGGGTGGTGACCTTGGAGAGATGAGGCAGGGACAGAGCTGCCTCAGCTGTGGGGTCCAGGACAGCCTGCATGGTGGCACTGAGTCTGGCATTAGGGCAGGATGAGCCAGAGCCAGGCACGTCGTGCTCATCCTCCACTGCTGGGGCTGAGCTGCTCCTCCAGGCTGTCCTCACCGGCTGCCCCTTCCCCTCACCCGAGTGCTTGTGCTGGTTGTGGATGTCCAGAGAGGGGATGGTAAACTGTGGGACGCTGTCAGGAGTCACCACGTGGAGGAAGATGTCCCTGGATCTCTTGCCCTGGAGCACACGGGGACAGAGCATCCCCTCAAAGAGCGACATGGTGGGACCGACGGGGCTCCCTGGACCAGCGCTGGGTATTTATGCCCCCCAGCCAGCCCTGATTGCTCCCCGTGTGCTGACGTGCTGTGACGGTGGCCGCCAGGCCCTGCCCCTGCTCCCTCCACACCAGCAGCAATTCATCACCCACCTGGACACAGGGCAGACAGATGGAGGGGACGGGCGAGGAGAAGCTCATCCCCGACCTCTGCTCCTGTCCTTCTGCTCACGTGCAGGCTGACTGTCACCAGCCGGCTCCTGTCACCCATGAGGTGGCATTAGGGGGCTCCCGAGGAGAAGAAGAGCTGGATGAGCAGGGTGAGCTGGGGCTGCAGCATCCAGGACAGGAGGGAGCCGTGCCAGGAGCCAGAACCAGTGCAGGATGTGACCAACCGTGGGCATCAGGTGAAGCCAGGTGCTGAGAGCAGGAGGCAAACATTTCAGCTCTGCCTAGCAAACCCCCCATCAGGAAAATCTCTGCCTCAGCCCTCGCAATTACCTGGAGAAATCAGCAGTTTCAACCACTGGGGCCCCCCGAGCGCCTCCTCCCACCTCTGCTGTCACCAGGGCTCGCTACTGGCTTGTTTCTCTCAGCACCTCTGCGCTCCCGATCCCGCTGGGAATGGGACTGAGGGGGTGGGAAGAGAAACGATCCTGGGCAGTTCCCAGGAACGAGCCCACGGTGAGGGGAGGTTTTGTGCATCCTCCAGGCGGGAGCTCAAAACCGCTCCCCCAGCGGAGCCTCAGCCAGAGGCTGCTTTGCCTTCTCCCCCTCCACAGCCAGGCAGGGGGAGAGCTGGGTGCCCTGTCACCCTCTCCTCGGCTCAGGAGCCTCCTCCACTGGCAGGTGGGTGACCGCTGCTTTGTGGCACTTCCTGCTCTGCAAATGATGCAGAGGAAAAGGAGGAAAAGGGAAAAGCAGCTCCATTCCTGTGCACCACAGGGGCTGTCCCTGCAGCAATGTAACGTGCCATGTTCTCATCCTGCCCCACACCAAAGAGGCTCTGCCGGGGTTTCAGCAGGAGCACCACCAAGGCCAAGCTTGTTTTGGCACAAACAGGATTTGGGAGCCTGGACAAGCCCAGGAGACCCATCTCAGAGCATCATAAATAGCCACATCCCAGGTGCACAGGGGGAGGCTGGTGTCTGTCCCCCAAGCACATGGCCAGGGGCAGGGCTACAAGCTTGGTCTGTGGATGCCAGGTACAGGTCCCTATCTCTGCAGGGTCACCTCTGCCACCATGCTGCTCAGCAGGACTGAGCAGGGATGTGGCTGCCCTGTCCTCCCAACGCAGTGCCCTCCAACCCCAAGGCAATGCCCACAGGCTGTGCCTGCTGCCCAGGCCTTCCTGGCATTTCCACCAGGGTGTCTGTTACCTTGCAACGGGGCAGAGTGAAACCCAGACACTAAAGGTCCTTCCCTGCTCCAAAACCACCTGCTTGGCAGAAATAACAGCTGAAAATCCCTCCTAAGAGCCACAAGGCCTGAACCAGTCAGAGACACGACTCCAGCCCATCCACATGCTGCAGTGCCTGGCTAGGATTGATGCTGAGCTTCACGTGGGGCTCCACAGGTCCCTGTTGTCCTCACAGTGCCCAGCTTTTGGGTCCTCACAGTGCCCAGCTTTTGGGTCCTCACAGTGCCCAGCTTTTGGGTGCATGGTCTGCAGGAAATAAAAACCCCAGGGAGTGCCTGGAGAAGGGGCTGAGAGGTTCTGCTGCCAGACAGCTTCTGGAAGGTGTTTGTGGGGGCTCAGCTAAGCCCATTTTATGAAGAGGAGTGTTCATGTGCACACAGAACCTCTGACTAATTGAATCACTTCAATCACTAATTGAATTACAATTGAAGCACTTTCAAAGCACCAGGCTTGCTCCTGTCCTTTTGTCTTTTTTGACTAAAACAAATCCCAGCCCCAGCTTCCCTCCAGTGTGGGAGCACAGACCCAGAGGGATGCTGAGGGGGCCTCCCCTCACCTTGGGTCCGGCTCTTCCCATCATGGAGGGTTCAGTGGGACAGGTTTTCTGACATCTTGTCACCCCACAGAGGGAGGGGAGAGATCCCAAATCAGGGTCTTGGCAAGTTAAACCCCCAAGGAGGGGATGGCCACCCCAAATTATGAGAAAACCAACCCCCAGTTGAGAGCAGTCAGCCCTTGAGTCAGGCCCAATGCTCATAGCAGGGGAGGGCCCATGGGAGGGCCTGGGGCTGCCCCACTGATTAGCCCTGGCAGCTCGTTAGTGCCATGAGGAGCAGCTGGGCTGGTGGCTACAAGTAGCCAGGGGGCTACAGGCTGAGCTCAGCCAGGTTCCCAACTTGTCCAGCCTGTTGGGCTTCATGGAGCAGCAGGTAAGACACCTTACCAGCCTGGAGCAGGTAGAGACCCTCCAGACACCAGAGGAATTGTTTCTGCTGGGGACACTGTCAGAGCTGGTCTGGAGGATGTCTGACCTTTCTCTCTCTGTCTAGGGGAGGCTGGTTACCTGCAATGAGCCTTCTTCCTTCCTCAGCAGGTTCCTGCAGTACATCCTTCAACTGAGTTTTGTCAAGTACCTGGTAGGTGAAGTTTCTTCTGCTGGAGGAGTTTGAGGCCAAGGGGATAGGATGATAGATCCTTGAGACTGGCAGTTCTTTGGTTTCTCTGCCAGATCATTCTCTTCCCCTTGCCCTCTACTCAGTGTGTTCTCATCTGCTTTTCTTCCCATCCCAGCTTTTGTCCTCCACCTGCTTTGGTCTTGCCTGGCTCTCCTTCTGCTAATGGTTGTTGCAGCAATTGTGTTTTGCCTTTTCTGGGCCAGGAGAGTTGGAAGCCCTTTCTGGGGACAAGGTACAAACTGACTGGTCCAGTTTTAGCTACCTGAAGTTGTTCCCAATATCAGCACCACACTGGAACAGAGCAGGGCTTAAGGGTTTCACTGAGGACTTTAAATAGCTGGAAGTTCTCACAGGATCTAATGTAGCTCTCTTGCTTGCAGCTGAAAATCCTTCAGAAAGCATCAGCCTGGATTGGATTTGTGGTCCCTGTGGAGACCCTTATTAGCAGAGTCCAGCCCACCCCATTTCCCACCAGCCTAGGACAACTTGCCAAGAAGCACCAAGGGAGACTGACACAGCTCCTCCTCTCCACTGTCCCCACCAGGATTTGGGACATCCTGGGCTACCTGCCAGCAGACTGCAGCCAGAGCAACATGGACAAGGGTGAGAGCTGTGACCTCCTGCAGCACCCAAAGGTTTTGCAGCTAAGAAGCACACAGCACAACATCAAAACACGTTAGGTCTGGAGCTCCTGTGCTTGTTCCATGTGTGATTGTGCCTCCTACAAATCCCTGCAGAGATCCAGGAAGCTCTGATCAACCCCTCTAACAAAGCAAACACAAGGAACCAAGATGATGTAGCTCTGGAGGAGCAGGAGTCCTGGTTTGTGATACTGCAGAAGGACCTGCCAGAAGAGGACTCTGAAGACCTTACATATGAGGTATGATGTTCTGGCTGCTGAGCAGGTTTGTTCTTCAGGGCTGAGTTATTTGGACATGACTGTATTTGTCCTCTGTGTGCTCCTGGAGGACTGGGAGCACCACAGGTCTCCAGAGGAGCCTGTGCAGGGAGCTGTGAGGAGCTTTCCTTTACTGTGCACCCCTTGAGGGCTGCAGGTGTCCCACTCATCCTGTAACACTGAATTTTCCCTTCAGTTGGTGTCCCTGTAAAGCAGCATCTCTGTCACTCTTGGCTATTGGCTGTGGCTCCCAGTGCCACTGGGAGTGGGGCTGGTGTGTCATTCCTCAGACTCCCCCTTTCTTCCCCAGCCCTCGGATGTGGAAACAGATAGTGAGGAGTACACATCCCAGAATGACACTGAGGCAGAAATGGAGCTTGAAGAGCAGGATGGGACCATGGAGCTGAAGGGGTCACCAGATCTCTGGGTGAGTGCCTGCCCCATGCTGGCTGTAGACTTGATCCTGGGTATATTTGCAAATACTGGGCTGGAAGGATGTTCTTCAGTCCTTGTTCCCTTGGCAACAGAAGGAGAGGTGTCTGGGGTTACTTGGACTCCTCTGAATTTCAGGATATCACTCATGGCTTTTGTGCTGCCCATCCATGAAGCTGCAACCTGACCATGCCCCTGTGACAGGTGCAGGACATCCATGGGGTGAGTGGTACCCCCGAGGTGCTGGCTGCAAGCACAGAGCTGGGAGCAGAGGACCCAGCTGGCTCCAGCAGTGGGGAAGATGGTCCTGTTGGTGATAGTGGTGATAGTGGTGATGGTGACATCCAAAAGCCATGAGCTGATGTGAGCAGTGGGGGTGACAGCAGGCAGGAGGCTGATACAGACTGTGATGACAGCAGCAGTTTGTCACAGGATGGGGTGAGGACTCCTCTGTGCTGAGCCATGATCCCACCCACCCTCTTCGTGCAGAGCAGGGAGGGTCTCACAAGCTCAGAGGTGTCTCAGCTTGGGAGGATGTCCCCAGGCTCTGAGCCTTTGTGACATGCATTCCATTCCCTTTGTAGTGAGAGGACAAGGGGTCATGGATTAAAAGTGGAGAAGGGAAGATTTAGGTGAGACATCAGGAAGAAATTCTTTGCTGTGAGGGTGGTGAGACACTGGCCCAGGTTGCCCAGGGAACCTGTGGCTGCCCCATCCCTGGAAGTGTTGAAGGGCAGGTTGGATGGGGCTTGGAGCAACCTGGTCTGGTGGGAGGTGTCCCTGCCCATGCAGGGGGGGTTGGATCTAGATGATCTTTGAGGTCCCTTCCAACTGAAACCATTCTATGATTTGCTGCCAAGTGAGCTAGGAAAGGGTTGTAGGGGCTCCAGTTCTTCTCCTTGTGCAGAGACAACCTCTGTCCCTGTATGTCACTGAGATGATGCTGGGTGTGTGCAGTGCTGTGGGCATCTTCACCCCTGGTAACAGGACTGCCACCTACCTGCTGAGCACCTCGTGCTGGCACCCAGGGCAGCCACCTCTGAACCAGAGCCACCCCCAGCAGGTCACCATGACTCCCTGGCCCAGAGATCTTGCACTTTAAAATGGGGAGGATTTGTGGGAGAGGTTTCATCCCTAGCAACCTCTGCTCCAGACCATCTGTTGCCACTGGTGGAGACCATCCCAGTTCCCATGAGCTGGTGCTCAGCTGCCCAGCTTGTGGGGGGATGGAGGGGGAGGAGAAGTGCAGGGTAGGTTGGTTTCTACCCAGCAGCTCCCCCCTGGTGGCAGTGGTGGCTGGCCTGTGTCATGGGTAAAATCTCTTGTTTTCCAGGACAAACAGGAACCCTGACCCATGGCTCTGGATTTCTGCAGTGGCTGCAAAGTGCCTGGTTTTCTGGGGCAACTGTGTCCTTCAGAAAGATGGCCAGTTAAATGCTATGTTATTTTTTGGGACTTTATAATAAAATGGCTCTATTTTTTCATGTGACTTGGGATGCAATTGGCTGTCAGTGCCTGGAGCTTACAAGTTCTGCCCATGCACCAGGTGGCATGGACATGTTGCTGCTGGGGGTCCAGGGGCTGGGGCTGCCAGGAGGACCTCCCTCTTTTCATGGCTCCTGGGAGGGTGATGACTTTGGGAATGCTGAAATGTGTGAGAGGGGTGCAGGGAGTGGAGGGGCAGGCTCGGGTGGAGTGGAACTGGGTTTCCTTGTGCCAGTACCTGAGCATGGGCACACTGACTGGCCCTGGGCTGCAGTGGTGCAGGATGAGGGCCTCAAAACCTCCCTCCACGTGTATGATGTCTCCAGAAATCCAGGGGGTATCAAGTCTGTACCCTTGGGACAACCCACCTGATTTCACATGGAGTCTGTGTTGCTCAGTGAGCACTTTGAGGTCTTCAGTCTGTTTTCTGGCTGCTTCATATCTGGGTGTTTCTGCACAGAGCTTTCTCCTTCCACACGGATCCTATAGAGGACCCTGGCTCAGTGCAGGAGTTGAGCAAATGATGATTCAGGATCTGGGAAAGTGGGTTGGGATCAGAAAGTGCCTGAGTGCAACTCAGAGCCCTAGAGTGACTTGAGATTGGCCAATGCTTGATCTGTTGCCTGGGAACAATCACAGCATCTGAAGCTGCAAAGAGCCTTGACTCCTCCAAATGGGAGTGTAAAAATGGGAACAGCTCAGGGGGTTTGTCTCTCTCATTCAGGGCACGCCTGGAGGCTCTGCCTGATGGCAGGACTGCCTTGAGCTGTGTTTGTGTGTCTATTGCCTTGGACTAACAATGCTGCAACTGTTAAAAATAACTGCTATCCTGCAGCAGGGATGTGCTGCTGAACAAGCTGAGCTCTGGGGCAAGTTTAACCTGGCTGGGCCAGGCCAGCTCTGCCTGAGCATGGCAGCAGCCAGCCTGCCAGCTCAGTGATGTCTGTGCTTGACCCCTGCCATGGGCAAAGCCTCTGAAGAAGTATCAAACCTACTCAGCTCTGAAGGGAGGGGGGTGTTGAGATGCCCTAGGGTTTTGTTCTCATGTCTCCCAATTCACAGGGGCTGCAAGAAAGTGTGGGAGTTCAACCCCAGGGAGTTCACAAGCAGGGTGGTAATGAGGATGGAGGTGTCCTTGCTCCCAGCCCCTGCTGTGATCAGGGATGTTAATGTATTTCAAATTAAAGATTTTTCTTCTGTCAAAAGCAGCTCTGGAGCACGTTGTGCTCTGTGCAGCTTTTCCTGCTGGGCTGCAGCAATGGTGCAATGGGCTGCTCTGGCCAGCAGTGACCCATTTAAAGGGAGAACTGCTTGCACGTGGAACCAGTGCCTGGGTCAGGACAGCTCTGCTGAGGCTGCAGCCCTCATGCCCATCCCTGGCACTTTAAAGCTGGCTTTGCTCTGGCCAGAGACCTGGGACTGGTTGCCTGCACATCTGCTTCACTGGAGCATGCCTTGGACTGGGCAGAGCCATTTTTCTCCTGGGTCAGACCAGTTATTTTTGCACCATCCATGTGCAGAACAGCCCTGAGTCACGAAGCTCACGTAATCCTAAAGCAGCTCAACATCCTTCCCCGTGGCAACATCTCTTTGAGTGCAGGTATGTCTCTTACCTGGCATCATCTGCAGCTGCAGTAGCACTGGTTTCATTACTGCTGAATAATAGCAAGATTTTTTTTTGTTAAGCCTGAGAAAGGAGCTGATATTGCAGCTCCTGGGTATTCTATTGGGCTCTGCAGTAACTCTGTTGCTCCTCATTTGTGTTTGAGAGCTCTCCCATCCCCTCCACCAGCATTTTCAAAGCAGAGATTAATAAAACATCCTTTAGTGGCATGTAGCTAGGTAAGGGCTTTTTCTGAAATCTGTGCAGGCTTTTCCTGCTTGCTCCTGAGCTTTAGTAGCACTGGATGTGGAGGCAGACAGGAGGTTTTGCTCGTTGTCTGGGTGCCAGGCTGCAGAGTGATTATGTTGTAAAATGGGGTGTGGGAGCAACTAGCACTAAATCTGGCTCTTTGGGCTCACCTGCTACTAATTCTGTCCATGCCCAAAGCTGCCCAGCTTGATTTAAGAAGAAGAGACCTCCTTGGATGAGCATGGAGGAGGTAAATGGCTTGGTGAGAGGGAGAAGTATCTGAAGAGCTGGTTCAAGGTCACCCCCTTGAATCCAGCCCAAGTGGGTGGTGGGAGTCTGTATTGTCCATGAAGAGGAGGGAGCTGATGGTTGCACTGGTGTGTGAAGGCTCAGCCCAGTGAGAGACTGGGAGGTGCCTGGATGTGGCAGTGGCTGTTGGTGGCTTGTCAGGTGTCACCTCTCTGGGGGGTGATGGGTTCTGTGAGTGAGCTGCCCAAAAGACCTGCTTACATATGGGCTTTGGTTGCAGTAGGGTAAAGGCTTGTACATCCCAGAAATACCTGCTGGTGGCTAAAGGGCTGTTTGGGGTGGGTCAGGGGGTCTGCAACCAATGTGTTCACCAGGATGGCATCTTGCAGGACCTGATGCTTCTTGAAGTCTTGGACCCTACTTACAGCTGGGTGGAGCAACTAAAAGTAGGCCAGGGGAGGGATGGGAGAGTCTGTCCTTCTGCTAAAAGACAAGCCTGCTAAGCACCTCTGAGATCTCTCTTCCTCTCCATTGTCCCCATTCTTCCCTGTTCTGGTGGGTGGCTTTTTTCCCTATTTTCCCCCAGTGTGGTGAGGTGAAGTGCAGGGACCTGCCCCAGGCCATGAATGGTGGCTACAACCCAGTTCACTTTGGGGCTGGGCAAGGTGAGGAGCAGCCTGATGGAGCAGGTTATTGAACTCTGGCCAGATGGAGATGCTCTGAGTCCTCCTTGGCATCCTCTGTTCTGGGAAAAAGCCCAAGAGGGGATGTGGGATGTGCCCAGCTGAGTCTCTCAGTGCTGTGCATTGTCCAAGCCCAGCTTTTGTGTGGTCCCCCTCACCCATCCCCTTGATGCCAGGAGCTGGGCAGGGGGGTGGCCGTGGTGAGATGCAGGGTGCTGGGGCTGTCCTGGAGAGCTGTATTGAGGAGAAGGTTCCCTTCCACACCCTGGAAATCTCCAGTTGCTGCTTTTTAAGGCCAGGTTTCCCTGCCACCTACAGACCAGCTGGGTTGGGATGATGGGAACCACGTGGGCTACAGGCCCTGGAGCCCACAGACCTTCTGCAGCCCTAGGGTCCATTTAGTCTGGGTGGATTTGTGGGTGACAGCCAGGTCCAGTCCCATCTCCTCAGCAAGGGCCACCAAGGAGCAAGACAGGAGCTGTGAGAGAGGAGGGTGGGAAGAAGGGGGAATGAGGAGAGGGAGAGAAACTGAGTGGTTAATGCAATGGTAGGGGGATGAAGAGACAAATGTGACCCTTGGGGGACCCTGAAGAGGTCAGTGAAGGTGACCCCCCCCCCACACTGTTGGAACCCCCCAAGGACACGTGGCCCAGACAGCCTGCAAAGGACTCCACACGAGACCTGTGACAAGGGAGTTGTGTGGGAAACAAATGGCTTAATTGAGGCAAAAATGATCATAATTAGCATGAGCAAATCCAATTAGGAGCCACGGGCAAGTTACCTTGGGCCTGTCATTGGGAGCAGGGGACAGGAAGGGAAAGGGGGTGGCAGGTGCTCCCCTGGGGCTGCTGCTCATTAGCATCCTCCCCTCCTTGGGCTGCTGGCTCTGTGCCCTGGACAGAGCCTAATTAGGCTGGGGGAGGGGGGTTAGCCAGGCTGGGGGAGGGGGTTAGCCAGGCTGTGCCCAGCCAAGGGGGAGCCCTGGGCACCGGGGCCATGGGCAGAGCAGCTTCCTGACAAACACCATCAGCTGGGCAGAACTGGTAATCAAGAGGGTCAGATAAACCTACTCCAACCTTGCTCCAGGGCTGGAAGGAGCATTTTTACTCTTTCCTACAAGGAGCAGAGAAAAATTGTTCCCTGTTTGTCTTTTAGGGGTGACTGCTGGGGGCTGCAGAGGGGGCACGTGCTGGGCTGCTGAGCCTCTGCCCTGGCAGGCTGGGGATAACCAGGTTAACTGGTAAGTGTCACTTTTAAAATCACAGGAGGCATTCCTCTCCTACCACGTGCATACGACTGCCAGGGGCTCAAAACACTCATTTCCAGCAAAATCATCTTTATGGGTCAAAATTTTTGTTATGAAACTTTTTCACTTACTTCGGGTGAATGTGAAACTGCAGCATCTCTCTTCCCAGCAGGCTTCTCTTCCCTGTTCAGTCTCCTGATCCCCCCAAGAACTGGTTTGCCCACCACTCCAGCAGTGAGAGGCAGGTGCTGAGCACCACCTGAACCCAACCCCCTGCTTTTCCCAGCCTAGCAACAACTTCTGTGAATGACTGTGCTCTGAGGGACACCACCACGAGGAAAGCAAGGCCTGAACTCAACAACCCCTGGAGCTGCTGGGCCGTGGTCTATCCCTGTGTCCAGTATCCCTGCCAGCCAGAGGAGCAGGCAGCTGCTTCCTGGAAAGCATCAGGAGCTCTGGCAGCCTCCTTCCTTGCAGGCAGAGGGGTTATTCAGGGCTCCTGCCCAGCCTCCCCAGGAGATGCAAACCCTCCATGGTGCAGGAGATGTCTGCTCTGTGCTGTCACCCTCTTGAGTCTCCTGGCAGCTCCCAGCAATAATCCCGGATTTATCTGCACACTGTGACAGCAGCAGGAAGGAGGGAGGCTCTGATGTGTCCCTGGGGAGCTTGGTACAAGCTCCAGGCAGTGCCAAGGGCCTGTGCTGAGGATCTGGCTCTGCTCAGGGATTCAGGCAGCCAGGCTGGGAGTGCTGGTGCTGTCCTGGTTTTACACCCAGCGTTGCAGCTGCACGTCTGGGTGGTCAGGAGGAAACCAAGTGTAAAGTGCTGCATCTGGGGAGGAACAAGCCCATGGATCAGTACAGGTTGGGGGTGACCTGCTGGAGATCAGCTCTGAGAAGAAGGATCTCAGGGTCCTGGTGGACAACATGCTGACCATGAGCCAACAATGTGACCTAGTGGCCAAAAAGGCCAACACCATCCTGGGGTGCATCAAGAAGAGTGTGGCCAGTAAGTTGAGGGAGGTTGTCTCCCCCTCTATTCTACCCTGGTGAGGCCTCACCTGGAGTCCTGTGTGCAGTTCTAGGCTCCCCAGTTCATGAAGGACAAGGAACTACTGGAGAGAGTCCAGCACAGGCCACTGAGATGCTGAAGGGACTGGAGCATCTGCCTGTGAGGAAAGGCTGAGAGAGCTGGGGCTGTTCAGCTGAGAGAAAAGGAGCCTGAGGGGGGATCTCATCAGTGCTGATCAATATCTCCAGGGGGTGTCAGGAGGATGGGGCCAGACTCTTCTCAGTGGTGTCCAGGGACAGGACAAGGGGCAGTGGGCACAAACTGGAGCACAGGAGGTTTGACCTGAATAGGAGAAAATACTTCTTGACTCTGAGGGCACCAGAGCCCTGGGACAGGCTGCCCAGGGAGGCTGTGGAGTCTCCATCCCTGGAGACATTCCAAACCCACCTGGACGTGTTCCTGTGGGATCTGCCCTAGGGGTTCCTGGTCTGGCAGGGGGTTGAACTAGATGATCTTCAGAGGTCCTTTCCAACCCTGACAACTCTATAACCTCCCCATGTCTGCTCATCTCACACAGCTCTGGCCATTGCTGTTGCAGGACAAGGCTCCTGGTCCTGGATGAGTGGGGAAATAATTTGTGCCTCTGAGGACATGGTGGGGTCCCAGCAGCACATGGTGGTTTGGAGGCAGGGCTGGTGGGCCTATCTTTGCTCAGGGATGTGTGTGGCCAGAGATGTGTTTTGCAGTTGCCACTGAGGGCTTTTCATCAGGGCTGACCACCTCTCCTGGCGATTTACCTGCCTCCAAGAGTGTAACAAGGAGCAGATGATCACACCAGCAACAGAGTGTTCCTGGCCATCACCAGCACTGCTGGAAATGGAGCCATTACCTGGGAGGTTGCACAGTTTCCAGGCCAGATATTTTTGGCTCGTGTGTGCTCTGAATGTTGAAGTTTTCCAAAGGCCCTGAGCCAATGTTTGTGCTGCTGCCCTTGTTGTAGTCGCTTGAGCTGGAGCCAGGTGGTTGGTCACAGTTGGGTGGCCTGGAGAAACCAGTGCTGCACCAGATGCCACCACTGGGCTGATCTCCAGCTGGGAGATGGAGAGCTGAGGCCTGGAGAATTATTGCATGTCACACTGCAAGCAAAGTGATGGAGAAGTTGGGAGATGCAGTGGGCCAAACCCCCTGTGCTGCTAGCTGTGTTCAGCTGAGCTGGCAAGTGAGCTGTGCCTCTCCCACCAGAGCTGTGCTGTGTGTCTTTCTAGCTTAAACCCCCAGTGAAAGCTCTGGAAAACAAAGCTGGGCAGGCAAGTGTGCTGCCAGCATTAATATGCACATACATTAGGTGTGTGACTCACAAGAAAGGAGAGCAATTTTCAGGTCTGGTTAGCTTCATCTGTGCACTCGCCAAAACTCACTGTATTTATTCATATTTCATTGAAGATGCTGCAAGATATTAGCTTAGAAAAATGGGAGGTGACAGGGAAGGCTGAGAGCTGAGGACAACTCCCATCCCAGCCCCGTGAGGTGAGGAAGGATGAGGTCCTCACCAGTGAGCTGATCTGCTGGGGCTAACACATGATCTGGTGCCTGTGCTCAAGAGGTGGCTCCAGGTATAGGGTGTGGGGACCCAAAGGGGCCAAGGATTGCACTAAGTTTCTTGGCCAGAGTGTCCTGAGTCTGTCTGCACAGGAAGAGGCACCAAAAGGGCTGGAGCATAGGTCCCCTCCTTGCTCTGTCACCCCCTTCTCCCCAGGGACTCATCAGTAGCTGTGGGTGCTGCTCTGCCCCAGTGGGTGACTTGTCCTCCTGGTGTGTCCCTGTATCTCAGCCACCCTGTGGGGGTTGAGATCTGGGCATGGTGCCTGCAAGTCTGCAAAGTGAAGGAGCAAGTGAGGTTGCCAGGAGGTGCTTCATCCCAATGGACCTTCTGCTCTGCCAGTCTCATCCCAGCTGGTTCTGTCCTGCTTGCTGTGATTGATGCTTCCAGAGGCTCCAAGCACCTGCCCCAGGCTGCTGTTCCTGCAGAGCACAGAGGAGGTGGGCAGTCTGCTGGGACCTCCATGAACCTCCCAGCCTTCTTAGCAGCTCCTGGCTGTATCACCAAAAATGCTTTCTCAGGAGGAGCCTACAGCCAAGAAAACTTCATGCCCAGAACAGCTCTGTGCCACCGAGGAGCCACCCTGGATTGCATCTTCCAGCCAGTCCCTTCATCGACCCCAGGGCCTAATAGAGAGAGGGAATCTAAAGACCACCTCATGAATCACCAGCAAAGAGTAGATCCTCCCACCTTGTTCTAAATTTTTAATGCAGCTCCCAGCAGAGGCAGGAGTGTGATCTGCTGCCACGAAGCCCAGCCCTCCCTCACCCCCAGGGCTGTAGGTGGCTTCTCTTTTCCTGGTTTAGTTTTGTCCTTGGCTGTAGCTCACAGATCAGAGGCAAGGAGCTTTGCATAAAGGATCAAAACAATCCAGTTTCTGCTGTCCAGGCAGCAAAGGGGTGTCTCAAGGATGGGGATTTCATCCTGCAGTTGAATAGCCTGAGGTGCACCCAAGGGATGGGGAGGGTGAGGAACCAGTGGGTGCTGAAGGCATCACTGTGTGTTTCTCTTGGATGCAGCAGCTGAGGCAGGTGTCCTCCCACCAGCCATGCATCATTCATGCAAGAGTGCTCCCATCCCATAAATCACATTAGAGAGACAAGACACAATGGGGCTTTTAATTATAGAAACAATTACCAAGGATTAATGACAGCAGCAGTGTGGTGGACTATTGTTACTCCCAAGTTTAATAAAGCTTTAGTAGTTTTTGTCAGAAGTGGAGAGCAATGAGACAAACCCTTCCTTGGGTGTTTGCTTAAGCTGTAACGTGCCTCTGCTCCTGCTTCATCCTGCTCTCTTCCTCTCCTTGCATGATGAGAGATATTTGGGGGCTCCCAGCAAGTGCAGGGGAGTGACTGGATGAAGCCTCCTTGAAGTTGGTTATGGGGACAGGGCTGAGCGAGGTGGTGCTGTCCATGGGGAGCCACCAAGGTGGAGCAGAGCCTGGAGCTGGAACTTTTTACAAGGGCAGGTGACAGGACAAGGGGGAATGGTTTCAAGTTGAAAGAGGGAAGGTTGAGATATTTGGAAGGAATTCTTTGCTATGAGGGTGCTGAGACCCTGGCCCAGGTGGCCCAGAGAAGCTGTGGCTGCCCTATCCCTGGAAGTGTTTGAGGCCAGGTGGGATGGGGCTTGGAGCAACCTGGTCTAGTGGGAGGTGTCCCTGCCCATGGCAGGGGGTTGGGACTGGGTGATCTTTATGGTCCCTTCACACCCAAACTGGTCTGGGATTTGATGATTCTAAGTCACTTCAAGCCCCAGAGCCATGTTCAGCCTCAAAGCAACACTTGGCATCAGAACAGCCAGAGCACCTGGCACCCCCTCCTGATCCCCCTGGTGGGCAGAGGGATGAGGGTTGTTCCAGCAGGAGAAACACAGCCAGAGCTGTGGAGCTTCATGCATGGGCCAGAACAGACTCTCAATATCTGGAAACAGCTGGATTCTCCAGGGGAGAAACTGCCATCTTCAAACTGGCGTTGACCAGTGCCTCTGCAGACAAACACATGGATGGGCAATGGTCCTCCTGGCAAATTTAAAGCCATTTCTCATTAAAACTTTTCCTCTTTAAAACCTATTTCCTAACCATGGCAGCCTCTTGTCCTGCAGAAGCCCAGAGCTTGTCTGGGCAGAGCAATGGTGTGAGGCTGGTAGGTATTAACGTGCTTGTCAAAGAAAAGTTGGTTTCCCAAGTCTTCCTGGTTACTAGAGAAGTTGTCAGCAATCTCCCATCCCAAATTAGACCTTGTAGACTCGCCTGGCTTATGAATCAGCTCTGCCATCACTGCACACCAGCATAATTTGTCTTGTCTTTTAATATAACAGCTCCCATCCCACTCGGAGAACGTGGAGCAAAAGTGGGCAGCCAAAAAAAGCAGGACCTCGTGTGTTGGACTCAGCAGAGCAGTAAAAGGCAGGGACTGGGGGAGCTTCTTCCCTCATCATTTGAGTTCACGTTCTGAACGTGTGAGGACAGGAAAGATGAAGAAAATTACTGGGGACTGACACCTTGGTATGACCCTGACTCATGAAAGGGACTGAAAAGGGCACATCCCTGCAGGCAGCTGGGGTGAGCAGACACAGGGCAGAGCAGAGTGGTGAAAATCTTGAAAGCCTTTGAAAAGGAAAGGGCCTGAGAAGGGTGTTGTCACCACTGTCACCTGCCAGCCACCACTGGACACAGCAGAGCCAGCCAGGGGCTGGGCAGCTACCTGCTGGGAAGGAGGTCACCAAGCCCCAGCTGAGGGGCAGGTGGTCTCTGTGTGTTTGGTGCTTTGAGTTGGCTCCTTCCAAAGAAGGGGAAAAGCCTGGCAGGGCCTGGGATGTGTCCCTGAGTAATTTACACCAACGTGCAGCTTTTCTTCCAAAACGGTGCCTCGTGGAGTGACCGGTGGGTCAGGAATGCTGCCTAAGTGAGAGCAAGGGGTGAGGAGGACCAATGGCTGGTGGCCCCAGCAGTCCCCTGGGTCCCCAGCCTGGGTGATGAGCTCCCTCCTGCCTGAGCTGCCAGCACCTGAAACCAGCCAGCACGTTGTGTACCTGCAGCATCCCTGAGCACCTGCAGCATCCCTGCAAGAGCCTGGCGAGGGCCATCCCACAGCAGAGATGCAATTTTATTGTCTTCGTGCTTCGTGCCCCACTCACCAGAATTGTCCAGACTGGCTGGGGACAAGACTGTCACAACTTGTCTGCAATGGCCCCATCTCCAGCTGGGAACCAGCAGCTCCCCTATTTGTGAGCAGCCACGGCTTGAGGTGATGGATTAAGGAGAGGAGAACCTGCTCCGTGTGCATTAGACATGAGGACAGAGGCCGGGGGGACACGGGGCTGAGAAGGCTCCGGGGACGGTTCCTGTCTAGCGGGTGCGAGTGGCGTGTTTGCCGCCCGCGGCCCCGCAGTGCCTGGAATCCTGATCGCCTGCAAAGCGGCTCTAATGATGTTTGAAAAGGAGCCTGGGGGGTTGGATGCCACGCTCAGATAAAGGCAGGCAGGAGGGAGACGGGGGCGGGAGCGCGTTTCGCACGACGCAGCGGAGTGAAGGGAGATGTGGGCTGAATTTCACCAGGAGCGATTTCCTGGCGGGGAGGGAGCCAGCAGGCAGCGGAGCGGCCGCCCCCGGCTCCCCAGTGGCTGCGAGCGCTGGGATGCTGCCGGGCACGGCTCCAGCATGAAGCCCCTTTGCTTGTTCTGGGATGGAGAGGAGCCTTTGGACCCTTCCAGCAGCCACCGGTGCCTCTGCCATGGGGAGAGGAGGTGAAACAGGCAGCATCTTGCCAAAATCTGCTGTGCCAGCACTGCTGGTCACCCCTTCTCCTACCCCGCAGCAGGAGGGCCACAGACCCCCAGAACTGTGCCCGAACATGCCCTGGGCCCGTGTCGAGCCCGGTTCTGCTGGCAGTGGTCACACCAGGGCTGCTGGGTCCCCTCCACCCTGTCCTGCCCCAGTCCCAGCAGAGTGCTGGGTGGCTCAGCCAGCCCGCGGGGACCAGAGCAGAGGCTCCGTGGGGCCGGCAGCTGCCCTGGCCCCTGCCAGGATGTGCCAGGCGGGCGGGGCTGGGAACTGGGGCAAGGAATGGGAAGAAAATCGCTGCTGGGTTTGCTCCTTGAACCTCTACTACCTCTGAGCAGAGAGCCCACCCGGCTGCCTGCACTGCCGTTATGGAGCCGTGGCCGATGCTTCGGGAAGGGACGTGCACTGCCCGTTCACCCTGGTGCAGAGTGACTGCAGTGCTGCCTTCCGTGTGTGCCCAGCCCTTGGGGGACCCCCTAGGGCGCCGGGGCTATAGAAATGAGTGTTTTGGGGTCTGTCAGGAGAGCCAGGTGTGTTGGGGGAAGCATTTGCAGTGGCCGTGCCCTCTCCCCACAGCCCAGCCACCCCCCTCCCCAAACACCCTGAGCTACGAGCAGCCCCAGGGTGCCGTGTGGCTTTAGCTGGCTGTAGTCAGAGCTGGAGTTAGGGCATGAAATTCCCTGCTCCCCTCTACTTTTGGGTTGAGTGGGAGCCCTGCACGAGGCTCCAGCAGCTGAGGACCCTCAGGGATGCACGTGGCTCTGCAATCCTGCCTGGCTGCACCAGGCAGGGCAGCAGCAGGAAACCCTCTCTGGAGCTGAGGATCTCGGTGGGAAGGAGGAGGTGGGACACATCCACTAGCAGTGATTCCTCTCTTAATGTATCCTGGTACCTGGAGCACTTTCCTGGATTAGCAGGACAAACAGAAACTTGTCAGCTGCCAGGATGAGAAAATGAGCAGAGCAGAGCTGGCCCCACCTGCCTGAGGAGAAGAAATCCTTGGCTATGGGCTCAGCAGTTGGGTGCTGGGGCTGAGAGCCAGGACCAGGACATGGGCAGCACCCAAGGGAGAGCACTCAGCACCCAGAGGATAGCATGCAGCACCTGGAGAACACAGCACCCAGAGCATGCACGCTTCCATGCTGGCCAGAGCTCAGATGGCTGAGCACAGGCAGGTGCAGGGACCTGGGTGCTGTGCAGGTTCTGCTGCCCCCAGCAAAGCCTTGCAAAGGGGATCTGGGGTGGGCTGAGCCCCACCATCAGCATCGTGGCAGGGGCAAAAATGCAGCCTGTGCTGGGGAACTGGAGATAACTGACTTCATCCTGTGGCCAGAGAAATGAGTGTGCTGGTTTTGAGTGTCACTGAGTGTTCAAAGCTCACCAGCTTTGGCTGGCACTGGGGTTTGGTGGCTCTGCAAAACTGGGCCACAGACCTTAAAAAAGGTATTGGAGGGGGAATCTTCCTTCTGTGGGATTTCTGTCACCGTGGGCTGAGTTCACTGCCAGAAGGGACACCTTGACCCAGACATGGCACTTAGGGTTGCTGAAGGCAGCCAGGATCAAGGAGCCCAGCACAGGCTGTCACCATCTCCTCTCCACTGTCACTCAGAGCCCTGGCAGGGATGGGGGAAGGTCCCTCTCCTTCCTCCTTGGATTGAAACCTGGTGCCTGATGGTGTTTCTGCTGGGGACAGCTCAGAACAGCAGGTGCTTGGCCAAAGAAACTTTCATTGTAGTTACCAAATATTTATTAAAAGTAACTAGGATTAGTCATCGGCTCAGGCTGTGTTTGCAGAGCAGGTCCGTGTGTCCGGAGCTTTGGAGGTAAATACAAGGGTGAGATGTCTTCCCTCAGGGGTTCATGCTCTGAAGCAGATCAAAACCACAGACACAGAAACATCGGGGTCAGGGCAGAGTGAGCTGGAGCTGTTGGGCTTTGTAGGGGGAACAACGGCGGCTCCTGCAGAGCCGGGCAGGGATGCGGTGCAGCAGAGACCTGGGCTGGGCTCCTCAAACCCCGGGAGCAGGGACAGGGGGGGCAACTGGGGCAGCGGGGGCCAGCAGAGGGCAACGGGGGCAGTGGGGATGAGGAGGGCAGCAGGGCAGAGGGGGCAGAGGGGCAGCGGGTCGTGCCCCCCACCTGCCTGCAGGAGTCATGCCTGGGTGACACAGGTTGGGGGGGGGGCTGCCTTTTGGGGTGCCAAGGGGGGGGACCCGGCCACAGCGAGCCCGTGGTACCTTGCAGCCAGGCAGTGCAGGGTTCCACCCTGGAACATCCCTGGGAGGGGGTCCCTGCAGGCTGGGAACCAGTGGATGGAGCAGGGACCCTCCTGCTCTTCCAGCCCGAGAAGAGGACACCATGGGGGTTGTCCCCAGGGCCCTGCTGCCTCCGGCCATGCGGTGTCACCCTCCAGTCGAGTTTGGGGCTCTGCAAAGCCTCCGACCGGGCACCCGCCGGGAGAAGAACCCTTTCCATGTGGCTCCGGAGCCGCTGGGCACCCGGGGAAGAGGCACGGTGGCATATCCAGGACAGAGCTCAGCTCCAGGGGGATGAGTCCTGAGGACAGTGCTGTCCCCAGTCCCTATGGTTTGGGTGACTTTGGTGAGGGGGTATTTGAGGCTGGGGGAGTCTGGGCTACCCTCCATCCATGCCCAGGGGGTGGTACCCCAAGAGAGGACCCTGGCATCCCCGAGTCCTTACAGCACCGCCCAGTGCCAGAGGGTGCTTGGTGAGCTTCCTCCCATGGCACCCAATTTCTGCAGGGTCAAACCCTGGCTCCTTCTGGCTTCACGATGTGGATCAGGAGCCTCCCGGCTGGCTCCTTCTAGGAGTTAATCGAGGTTTCCATTAGTCGAAATGAACGGCCACCACGAGGCTGTACTCACCGCATGGCTCCCACTGCTGCAGCCTTAGGGAAGGGGGAAAAAAATCCCTGGCTGTCCCCGGAGCTGGCAGTGCCACAGTGCTGCATTCGTGCTGGCAGGGGACCAGAACGTCTGGCAGCGCTGGGGGTTGGCACAGCCCCCGGTGGGCGGGGAGAGATCCCGGCCCCTGGGTCCAGCAAGGAAAGCTCCTGAGCTCCACCATGGGAGGGCAAACTGGGGGGGGAGTGAATTCACCTCTCTGTTTATAGGATTACTTTTTTTTTTTCACTTGGTATATTTTAGCCAAAAACTCTTTGGGATTTTGAGTGTGTGCTAGAGCAGCTGCGATTTTTTTTTTTTTTTTTTTTTTTTTTAATTTCTCTCTCACTTTTTTTTACTTTTTTAATTCATTTTGCTGAGCCTGTGTGAAAATGCCCTAGAAAGCCATAAAACTTGTCAGGACACTTCCCAGCAGCTCCAAAGGCAGAGACCCTCCCCGAAGATGCCCATGCCAACAGCCCCAGGGCCCTGCCACTTCTGTGCTCTTCCCCTCAAGCTGGGGACAAGGTCACCTCAATGGGAGGAGATGACACTCATGTCCGTCTCTGCTCACAGGGGACAGCTGTAGTCCTGCTGTGGCCCCAGTCCTGATGCTGAGCAAGAGGCAGAGTTTGGAGTGATGTGGTTTATAGGTCCCCATCCTCATTTTGGGGGGGAGAGGTGAATTATTTTGCACAGGGCCAGGCTCTGGGGAGAGGGGCAACAGGTGGGGGTGAAGTCCAGGGGACCAGATCCCATCTCATCCCCTGGCAGGGGGCAGGCTCTGGGTGCAGAGAGGACAGGGGGCCCCCAGCCCAGCCTGTCCCCCAGCTCCTGGTGTAAGGTCCTTTTTATTTAATGCTCATTTTGAAGCCAATTTTAATTAACTGGAGAGCAAGACCCAGGGACACAGCCCCGTGGGCTTCTCCAATGCCCAGTAGGGGCTCTGGTTTGGGGAAGCAGAGCTGTTAACCTCAGCCTGGTGCCTTTTTTCCACACCTTTATCCCTTTGTCTGTGCCTTAGTTTCCCCAAGGTAAAATAATGGTATGAAGGGGACACAGTAAGATATAAATAACTTGTTTTTCTGGTGACAGGCTTGGGGAAGGGACAGGGATGAGGGGGTCCCCTCTGACCTGGGCTCCCCCACTGCATCACCAGCACTCTGCCCCCCCCACATCAGCTCTAACCCTGGCCAGCAGGCAGAAAAGCAGCTTCCATCAGACAAAATCAGATCAGCACTTGGCTCCCAGCGACAGGAGTGTGAGCCACATGGCTGAAGCAATTCCCCCTGTCCCTTGATTAATAACAAGGCAGGCCTGCGGTGTGAGGGCGGGGGGGGGGGGACGCTGCTTAATTGACTCTGGGTTTTTGAAACAGCAGCTTAATGACTAGGTTCAAATTAGCCAGAATCACCTTTTCATCCTGGGGAATTGAAATGAAACGTGGATTGCTCTGGCACTGCCTCCCCCCCCACCCCAGCCTCTTAAAAATACACCTCCAACTAAAGCATTTCTCATGCTTGTATTTTTCATCTTTTATTAAGCAGATGAATTGTTATTGTTCAAAACAGCAATGAAATTCCCTCACACCCATGTAAACCTCCTGGTTTTAACTGCAGATCCAGGGATAAGGCTGAGGATGAAACCCAAATGGGAAAGCCTGAAAGGCTTGTGCCTGCAATGAAATTATAAATCCACATCCCGGAGCAAACGAGCAGTAGGAGGCAGCCAGAAATCTCCATCAGCAGAAGCACTGGGCTGCAGCAAGGGATGGAAGTTGCAAGTGGAACTGATAAGGCACCCAAGCCGGGAGAACTGTTGGCATTTCTGGCAGCTTCCTGCACAAATGGAGCCAATTAAGGTGAGAACATCTATTAGGGGAGGCCAGGGCACTAAATCAGCCTGGGATTTGGTGCTGTGCCTTGCTCCTTACCCCTGATTTCTTCCCTCAGTTTCCCCATCTATAAAATGGAGGACATGCTGCCAAACCCTGCTTGAAAACTGCTGCTGGATGCAGAAAATGTAACTGAATCGCTCAGGTGACACTCGTGGGCTGTCACGACACAGACCAAGGGCACAGGACACTCCAGCAGCCCACGTCCCCTAAGCCCTGTGACCAGCAATGCCAACACCAGCCTGGACTGAGCAATGAGTAAAGAGCAGTAATTCTGCCCTGGAAGGAAGTCAGCCCTAATAAGGGAATTGACCTCTCTCATCCTCAAAGCCTAATTAACCAAATCATCTGCATTTGGGGGAGCAGAGAGGAGCATGAAGAGAGCTCCAGGAGGGATGGCTAATGGTGAGTGTTGTCTCCATGTGGGATGTGGGTGCTGGTGGAGTGCACAGCAGGACCATTGCACTGGGCATCTTCCTAGCCTTGCTGTGGCTGCCCGTGAGCTTGGCATTGCTGCAAGGGGCAATGGAGCTCGCTGCAGGGGCACGAATGCAGAGGGTTGTGCTCATTCCTGGTGTGGTGCTGCTTGTGCCCTGTTTATCCCAGTTTTCCTGTTGGATAGTGGGGAAATAGCCATGTTGGTCCACATCACCTCCATGGGGTCAATGCAGAGAGGGGATCTTTGGGTGAGGTGGGCAGCTGGACCCTGTCCCAGGGCAGGCAGAGTGACACAGGTCAGGGGCATGCAAGAGGGCTGGTGTGGGGCTAGGGGAGCAGGGCAGGGTGGGGGGTACCCAGACATGATGACATGGGGTATCCCCCAGCCAGGGTTGCCCGTGGCTGGGGGAGAGGGGTGGGGGTACCTGGGAAGGTTGGCAGGGGGTTGGACAGGGTAGCCTGGGGCTGGGGGAGCCGGGTGGGGTTGGGGTACCCGGGCAGGCTGGCATGTGGTACCCCCAGCCAGGGTAGCCCGGGCCAGGGGGAGCCAGGCAGGCCGGCGGGACCCCTCCCCCTTGGGCACGGCAAAGCGGGGCGGGGACCCCCGTGCCCTTCCCTGCATTTCGCCGCCGGTTCTGCCCATTCCCCGCCCGCGGCGCAGCCCGGGGCCGCGCATCGTTCCCGTCCCTCCCCCGCGCTCCCGGAGCGGCGCGGCCCGGCCCGGCCGGGCGGGGGGCGCGGGGGGCGGCTCCACGGCGCGGCGGGCAGCGGGGGGAGGCGCTGGGGCCGGGCCGGGCCGGGGTCCGTCCGGAGCCGCCCCCGGGGCTGCGGTTCTGCCCGCGTTGCCGCCGCCGCCGCCGCCATGGGCAGCCCCGGAGCCGAGCGGTGAGTGCGGGGTCCCGGGGAGATGGAGGGAGGGAGACGCCGCCGGGTCGCGCCGAGCCCAATCGAACCGTGCCGGATCGGACCGTACCGGGCCGGGGAAGGCAGAGCCCCCGGGGCGGGGGGCGGCCGTGGAGCCTCCGGGGTCACCCTCCTCCACCCGTCTTTGGCACCCCGAAACCGGCTCCCTGGGCTCCCCTCGCCCGGGGCTGCAAGGCCCCTCGGCATCTCCGGGGAGAGGAGTCTCAACACCGGCTGGGTGGGTTGGCGATGGCGGGCAGGGCTGTTGCCCCCCCCCGGGATGGTCTTGGCACCGGGGGTTTTAAACGGCCTCAGACGGGCGATGAGCTGCAGCGGGAGATCCAGCCTCAACCTGCCCGGCTCCATCCTCCCCCCTCGGCCCCTGGCTCCAAGGGTCCGTTACCTGCCTCCCCGTGGAGCCTTTCCCCGGCGGACCTGAACGGGTCTGAAGATCGCCACGCATCAGGAAGGGTCTTCCCCTATCTCCTATCGCTCCTGTTTTCCCCCCCAGTCCTGCATGTTCTTGCTCCTCGCCACCCCAGGGCCCTGCCTGCCCCCTTCTCTCAGCATCCTTGATTTTAGGGCTGGGCGCCTTCTCCTCTCCAACATCCCAGGGTTGATTTAAATGCAACTGTAACCGGGGTTGTGTTTCTGGGGGAAATGGAGCAGGCAGCGATCGCAGCATACGCGGCTCCTCTCGCCGTTCTGGAATAGCAGCCTGCCTCTTCCTACTCCACATCCACGGTACTTTTGTGCCAGTTTCTTAATCCACTTGCAAAGCGGATTGAGCTAAAACCTGACAAAAGGTGCTCCAATTCCCACGGCGTTTGTGCAAGGGAGCAGAAGAGCAGCTGCTCTTTAAACTCATGCCCAGCCTTACCTTTGGATGATGTTTTGGGAAGGAGGAAAGAGCAAGCAGGAGGAGGGAGGATAACAGAAGCAGGCAGAGTGCCTGCAAAAACAGACAGAGAGTGGATCAGTGCATGGACCCACAGCCTGGCAGCACCCAGAGTGTGAACCCATCCCTTTAGAGCAAAGGGCATCCACTGTGCTGGACCCTGGGACAGGGTTGGGAATGCTTGGTGGCCTGCTGAGGACCAGCCTGGGCCTTCTGAAGAGCTCCCACTTGCTGCTTGGTTTGGTGGCTCAGTCTCAGCTGCCCAGGGTGGTGCTGCCCACCCTGGGGCTGCACTGCCTGGAGCAGACCACCCCAGCAGGCACCACTTTACCCAGCTCTAGCCCTGGATGCTAGGAGAAAAGCTCCATGCAGAGAGGGAAAGTTCCTACAAACATCTCTCTCAATCGAATAATAAGGAATTAAAAAAAAAATAAAAAGCCCACCCTGAAAAAGCCCAGTGGCTCCCAGCCAGCCAACAGCTGCTCCATGGGTTGTGTTCACATGTGTCTCTAAAGCTGGAGTCAGATTCTGTTGCTGGCCTTAAAAATGCAGACATGCAGGAGGTGAACCTGGCAACAACCCTGGGGTAAGGGGTGACTTGGGGCTCTGCACCCCAAAGCTCTGCTCTTCAACACTGCATCATTCCTAATGCTGCAGGACAGAGACTGGGGATGAGGTCCCTGCTGCTGGCATCCCGGGGCACAGCAAGAAATGTGGCATGTGTCCTTTAAACCCAAGAATAATTCAAGTTGTGTTGGGGAGGTGCCAGTTTGACAGCCTGTGATTGATCTGGTTTAATTAGATCTAATGTGTTTATTATTGGTGTTTCCGTGGCACTTGTTAAAGTGCAAGGGGGTGGGGGGGAGAAGAGTTGCTGCTTCTTGCTGGTAAAACTGGGTGAGTTTTGGCTGGAGCAGCTAGGCGAGGTGGCTCATAGTGCCCTCAACATTTCTCCTGGTTTTCTGAGGCTGCAAAAATTCCTCTTGGATGTCTGCAGCCTTTCCCAAAGCCTCTGGTCCTCAGCTGAGCTGGGCTTGGGGGATGATGCTCTCCAACACACAATGCCCAGCCTGTGAAACAGCTGGAGAAGCATCCTGAGAGCAGGGGGCAGATGTGTCCCCATCACCATGGGGAAGCAGGAGGTAAAGCAGTTTCATTGCAAGAGTTGGATTTTGTCTTAAGTATCAGCAGATTTTGCTTTTAGCCTACCCAGTTGAGAGGAGGGAGTTGGAGGACCAGATAAATGAGGGCTGGGTTGTGTCTTACCCCTTCAGAGCTGCCCCTTGGCATCAATGGCCAGGGTGGGAAGGGGCTGTGCCAGGCTGAGTGAGGGACTCTGTGGTGGCAGAGCCAGGGTGTGTCCCAGACTGTGTGTCCCAGGCCATGTCCCATGGCCAGATCTTGCATTGCCTCCTGCTGCTGCCAGGCTCAGCCCTTCCCAGGAGATGCTCTTCTCCTGATCCCTCACTGAAGATAGCAGGGCCGGGGGCTTTTTTCCTATTTTTATTTTATTTTATCTTTTCGTGTTTTGAGCTCAGGAATGTCTGCTTTTATTAGCTGTGTTCATCTTGCATCACAAGATAACGCATCCCTCGCTCCGAGGCCCAAACCTAATCACTGCGCTTTCCCTCCGAGCCCAAATTAAACATGGAATGTGAAGCTCCATGGCAGGGACAGACAGGAGTGCCTGGCTGTGTTTGTGCTCAATGTTTAAAGGCTTTACGTTGATGTTGTTGGAGTTGATGGAGCCTTTTTGACTTCTCTGGCTGCTGTTTTGCCCCCAAGCACCCCGCTGGGGAGCAGGTGGCCCCTCTCCCATGAGGCAGGAGGAGCAGGCAGTGGTGGAGGAGCTAGGTTGCCCCAGCAGATCCAAGCCACGTTGCTGCAGGGTTCCCATCCTCGGAATGGGAATGGGCTGGTGCTGTAGCCCTGGAAACACCACTGGGAATGGAAAGCATATGGATGGATGCATTTTGTCAGCCAGGTGGGACACCCATTGCCAGCAACATCTCCCCAAGCGCCAAATCCCACACCTCGGAGCTAAAAGCCCTGGGGCCCAGTTGAGGCCATCCCTGAGCTTGTCCCCTGCTGTGCTAAAAAAATCCCCACTGTGCATCCTGTGCCTCAGTTTCCCTGTCTGTAAGTGGAGGCAGCCCAGAGGCCTGACTTTGTAGGTTCATATGCTCTCCCAGGCAGCCCAAATCCTGCTGCCTGTCTGTGTCTGCATGTGAAGCCATGGGTGAATTGTCTGAAAGAGTGGAGAGGACATGGGGCAGCATCTGTCCTGTCCCTGGGCAGGAGCTGCAGCATGGGGGCAGAAGGTGCTGCCAACAGAGGTGCCACCAGAGCCCAAAGGGCCGTTTAGTGAGTCCTGGGAAAACACCAAAATGAACAGGAGAGGGCAGAAATGTTCAGAGCGGAGATTTGAGAGATGAAGGAAAGCACTGAAACCCACAAGAGCGTTTGGAAAAGATGCCGAGAGCGGCTCCAGCTCCCCAGCTGTGGTAGGGAAATTGCTCAGGCTTCGGGAATTATCAGTTGACTTTTCTGGGAGGCTATTTTTGAAGCTTCTGTAGGGTTTGCTTCGAAGCAAATGCTTCCTTGAAGTCTGGCTCCGAGGATGCAGCAGCGAGTGGGGCTGGACCCCAGCATTGCTTGGCAGTGGGCACTGGGCAGCTGTCAGCAGCAACGTGTGCTGGTCCCTCCTTCTTTTGATCCCTTTGCTTTAAGTCGGGATGCCTGGGGGCTGTAGCTGGACCCCTGTGCTGGGCTGGGGGTGCCCCAGGCTCAGAGGGTGTCAGAGGTAGGGGCCGAGGCTGGGCAGGACATGGGGCCTGGGCTGGTGCAAGTGGCAGGGCAAGAATATCAGAGAATGGACAGCTGGGATCTGGGTGCCAGGCTGGGGCAGGGAGGCTGCACCCATCTCACCCAGTGACCCAATCCCAAGTGGCAAAGCCATCCACAGCCCTGGCATGTGTCCTCCTCCTCCTCACGCCATCTGGCCCAGCCCAGCTCTTCCCTTGCTTTCCTGCCTTCCTCCCCCTGGATTTTTCATGCCACCCTAAGCTTCCCCTGCAGTTTGCAGCCCCATCCATAATTTTGTTTGGTTTTTTAGAGCTGTGTCCCAGCTCTCAACAGCTCAGACATGGGGCACTGGGGCTTCTCATTGGGCTCTGGATGTGCCAGCCAAAATGGCAGCGGCCACATAACGTAGTGGAGGGGAACAAGTGTCACTGAGAATTAAAATGACAGATCCCAGCATCAAGGTCTTGCTGGGTTTGTGCTTTATTAAGCAACAGTGAGTTCATGGGAAAGGACTTTCACCCGAAGCACTGGTTGTGTCTACAAGAGAAGGGAACCAGGGGCTATATTTAGGTTGAGCGTGTGATGGGGAGGCAGGGCCAGGCCGGGTGTCCTCGGTCCCATGGAGCTCAGCCCTGTCCCTGCAGAGCCCCCAGAGGGTTTGGTGGGACAAGTTCCTGTGTGATGTGCTCTAGGTGACCCTGCCTGGCAGGGGGGTTGGACTAGATGATCTTTCGAGGTCCCTTCCAACCCCTAGGGTTCTGTGAGTCTGTGATGTGTGGATCAGGTTGATGGGAATGGCTCAGCTTGGAGTTGCTGCAGAAGGACAACCCAGGGTGCTGTGGGGCAGGAGGGTTCCCTTTGCCTGTGCAATGGCCCCTTTGGCATCTGGGGTGCCCAGACCCACCTCAGCCATGGCCAAGTGCATGTGGGGTGGCTGGGAAAGCCCCTCCAAGCAGGATTCAGGCTGCTCATGCACAGCATCCATCCTGCCACTGGGTTAGGAGATATGGGGGCACTGCAGCCCTGAGCTGATGTTTGCACCCGTTGGTCTCTGCCTGATGTTGCCTGGTCTCTCCTGCAGTTTCCTCTCTCCAGAATGTGATTCTGTGATGATGGGAGTTAGTAAACAGATCAAGGTTTTATCTCCGTGCCTCAGGGTCTCCCTCTTTCCACCACCCCCTCTTATTAAAAATTCATTGTTTCTCCCAGATCCTGTTGCTAGAGGGAGAGTGGGAGAAATACAGGAGGTTCTTGAAAGGAGGAGGGAAAATATTTAACAGGAAGGGAATAGAAGAAACATTTGAAACCAGTATTTTCCCTCTTGCTGCCCTGGGCATGGCAGCAATAATGGGGATGCACCTCGCTTCTGGCTCCTCTCCTGTTGCCAGAAAAGTCCCCCTGAGGCCTCACTCACTTCTCCTGCCTGTTTTGGGTGCTGTGTTGGTTCAGGTGGATGAGAGGGTACATCTATAGGCTGGAATAGAGGGGGATTGATGGGCTGCACATGAGCCACCTGTGGGTGTTGACTGTGGCTGGATCAAGCAGGACCCAGGCGGGCACAGGAAGATGCTTTCCATCTTGAAAAGGCCTCATGATGCCCTGCCAGGAGAAAACCCTGAGGGTGGTTGGTGCTTCTGGCCTCTTTT
This sequence comes from Hemiprocne comata, assembly GCA_020745705.1. Taxonomy (NCBI): domain Eukaryota; kingdom Metazoa; phylum Chordata; class Aves; order Apodiformes; family Apodidae; genus Hemiprocne; species Hemiprocne comata. The sequence continues at coordinate 2,264,022 of CM036611.1, read as the reverse complement.
TCCACAGTCACCCAGTCTGACCTTCACCATGCTCAGGACAGCTGGGCACCAACTCCTCAATATTGCCAGAATGAGCTATTTTGTATTTTTCCATTTAAATCTCATTTGAAGGAAAAGTCCATCTGGTTCTCTTCGTGGTGCCAGAGGAAAAAGGCTGCTTGCAGGTCAGCTTCCTACAGGGCATCTCCTCACTGGAGAACCAGGGGAGGTTGCATGGCCAGGACCTCCCTCTCTTCTTGCCATTGCAGCCACAAGGAGAGGTGGAGCAGGGGCCCCGTAATTGAACACTAATTGGGGATGGGAAACGAGCAGGACCCTGCAATTGCAAACAGAAAATGAACTAACATAAATGAGATCTAAATTGTGACCTTTTTCCTTAAGCAGGAGCATTAACTAAGTGTGACAAATGGAGGGAGGGAACAAATCATCCTGCTGTCGTTAGTCCTGGTGCCCAGGGCTGACGTGGAGGTGGAGCCTTTGGTCTCTTCCTGAGGAAGAGCAGCTGGTGATGCCGGCCCCAAAAGGTGGTGATAGGGCCATGAAGATGATCCGAGGGCTGGAGCAGCTCTGCTCTGGAGACAGGCTGAGAGAGTTGGGGGTGTTCAGCCTGGAGAAGAGAAGGCTCCAGGGAGACCTTAGAGCACCTTCCAGTGCCTGAAGGAGCTCCAGGAAAGCTGGGGAGGGACTTTGGACAAGGGCAGGGAGTGATGGGCCAAGGGGTGATGGATTTAAACTTGAGAAGGGAAGATTTAGGTGAAACATGAGGAGGAAATTCTTTAGTGTGAGGATGTTGAGACACTGGAATGGGTTGCCCAGAGAAGCTGTGGCTGCCCCATCCCTGGAAGTGTTCAAGGACAGGTTGGATGGGGCTTGGAGCAACCTGGTCTAGTGGGAGGTGTCCCTGCCCATGCAAGGGGGTCGAAACTAGATGATCTTTAAGGTCCCTTCCAACCCAAACCATTCCACAAATCTGTGATGATTCCATGCTGGACATCTCCCCAGCTGTTCCCCTGTCCCAGCCACACCCACACGTGACTCCAGGAATTATTGTGGATGTCGGATTCTTTTCATCATCAGTTCAGGGCGTGGTTTGTCTTCTTGCCTTCAGGGTCATATTTTTTTTTTACGTCAAGCACCAGTCCCTGGGTGGGGGGGGATCCTTGTGGCAAAGCCATTTCCTGCTCGGGGAGTGTCCTGGGCTGGGGTTGGCTCCCTGCAGCACCTCGAGTGGTCGCTGGGGCTCAGCATCACTGCCTTGCTCAGCCCCCTACCAGCATCTGGCACCTCCCACAGTGCCCACTGGGGTCCAGCCTGCTTGTCTCCATCTTGGTGACTTCCCACTTTCCCAAGACTCTTAAGAAACAGGTCTTTTTTTCCTCTCTTTCATTTTTTAACAGCTCTGCCCTGTCTCTCCCAGGGGTTGTTTCTGGCTGTGCCACCCGAGGAGCTGCCAGATGCTGTGTCCCTTCTGGGCTGCTGCTCTGGAGCTGCATTTTTTTCCTCCTTCCCCGATGGTTTTCCAAGTTTCTCATTTACTTTTGCAGAAAGATGCTCTTTGGGGGCACGGCATTAAGAGGATTTCAGTGAGGATTTCAAATGAATGGCCCATGTCACCCCTCTGCAAGAACGTGATGTTTTTATTGCTCATCTTTCCATAACTAAAGGTCAGGTGGAAGCTCAGCCGGGCAGGAAGACTGATGTTAATTACACTAATGAGGAAAAGTCTCTGGTTTACTGCTCCATGCTTCGCTCTCCTGGATGCCAAAGCACTGTGAGGCTGCTCAGACTCTGGACCCTGTTGGGTGTCCTGCAGCCCAGCAGCAGCATGGGGGTGTTGGGTGGCTCCTGGGGTCCAGGTCTTTGTGGTTTTAGGGGGCTGCAGGTCTCCCGTGGGCTGGATGAGCTGCAGATTTGCTGCTGTGTGTGTCTGCAGGCTCTGGCTGGGAGAGTTGCTATGTGCATCCCAAGGGATACTCCTGCCCTAGACCTTGACTTGGGCATCCTGGTCTGGCCCTCTGGAGGTACATGTGTCTCTGCTGATGTCACAGGACCCCAGGGTCCTGTCTGATTTTGCCTTTGCTGCCAGATTTCTTCTTCAAGAGGCTCCTGTGCACAGAACTTCCACTACAGCCTCCTCGATGGAGAGGCAGGTCCTGTGTGGTCCCAGGGAGGGGAGACTCCTCCCAGCTCCCCCACCAAAGTGGCTCTAGAAAAGAGTTAAAATAGAAACTTTAAGTATATGTTCCTTAAAATATGAGGTGCAGGGGCTAGATGGTGGCAAGTGCCGTGGTGATATGAACCCATGTAGGGCTGAGGAGTTGTGCTGGAGGCATGTGAGGCTGCAGGAGGTTTTAGGCCACTTCACCCACATGCTGATGGGTCCCATTTCACAGGGATTAAAATGTATTTGCAGACAAAAAAACCTGAAGTAACCTGAAACGGAGGTTGCTAAGTGATGCAGGAGCTGCCAAAAACAAATGCCAAGACCATCAGCTGAGACCCTGATCATCCAGAGGGCTGGAAACGATGGGCTCATGTAACATGTGCTGGGTTTGATAAGCCAAGCTCAGGCAATCTCTAAAATGAGTTTAAACACCACGTTCACACCACGCTGGTGTGGTTGGCAATGTGCAGGCAGGTCTGGAGGCAAAGCTGCTTCATGCTTTTCTTTTTTTTGCTGAATTTGGTTTCAGCAGGTTTGTAATAGACATATGGGCATGTCCAGCTGGCTGGAATTTGTATTAGATTTTGCTTTATCCATCTCCAGTAGCCAGAGCCTGGTCATCAGGAGCAGCAAACCAAGCTGCTCTGTTGAAGTGGTGCTGAGCTTTTGGGTGGTGATGCCCCCCAGCATCACCCATGTGGTTCCTCCAAAAGGCACAGAGGTGCTGGAGCCTGCCAGGTCCCACACACCTCTCTGCAGCACAAATCAAAGCTGCTTCCCTCCCAGTTATCCCATCACTTGGGCATTATCCCATTGCTTGGGTATCAGTGGAGCCTCATCTTGCCCTGCAGCTGCCAGCACCATGTGGTTGAACCAGATACTGGTGTACCTTCTCCATGGAGGCTGTCATCCCTCGAAGCACCTGAGCTGGATTGACTCTCTGGGCAAAATCCTTGCTGAACTGCACCACATCGTAGCTGCTGGTGGTGCTGCAAACCTCCCCCATGGGCACTGAGGGCAGGTTGAGGGGTTTCTGGATCATGGTTTGGGTTCCTCTCACCTTTAAGTGCTGGGTCTGGGTGACTGCCATGCCAGCACCAGCCACCTGTGCTGTGGGGTCCTGCAGGGGGACATTCCCTGGCTGGGATTATGCTGGGATCTATGCTGGGCTTTTCCCACCCTGCTGCCTGACTTACCTTTCCCAGCTGCTGCTCCAGCCCTTGGGCAGCCCCAGGAAGCTCAGCTGGGCAGGAGCAGGGGCAGGGAGGAGTTTGGGGTCTGAGTGGGGGTCTCAAGCAGAGCTGAGCTGTACCAGCAGCATCTCTGTGCAGGTGCAGCTGAACAGGACCTGAGGCTGGCACCGTTTGTGGTCAGTTAACCAAGAGGAGCTGGATTTTCCACCCCCACCCCCAAAAAAGGAGCTATATAAATCTCTTTTTTATAGGCAAATTAAACTTTATCCACAGAGCTCAAAAGGCATTAGCAAAACTGTAGCACATCATTTGCTTGCAGGCTGGTGTCCTGCATCCCCCACACCAGCCATCAGGGCTGGGAACGTGTCTCCTGACTTCCTAAAGTGCCCATGGGGAAGGATGCAGCATGGGGGGGCAGGCAGCCAGTGGCACTTCTGCTTGCAAGTTTGGGTCAAATCTCCTGAAATGAGAGAGCTGGAGAGTTGGCCCTGGGCACCTGCTGCGTAGTGTCCTTCTGAAATCCCCACACGTGATGGCTGGGGAGTGTTGCTGTGTCACCCACCCCTTGCTCCACCCCGGAGCAGTGCTGGGCTCGGATGCTCTCCTGTTTGTAAGAGGATCCTACAGGGTTCAAGTGCTGTATAATTTTGTATATATATAACCCAGCAAGCTGCAACAGTCGGGTCACTTGTTGGGCTGGAGAAAGACTAAGGATGCTCCCCTTCTCTGCAAGGTGCCTGTGCCATGTCCTTGGGCTTTGGGGGCATTTATTTGGGATTTCTGTGCTGGGCACTGTGGAAAGGTGATTTACAGGTGTGTCCCTGTGCTGTTCTGTCCAGAGGAGCTGAGGCTGGTTGTGCAGGACACTTTGCCATTTAAGCATCCCTGGTCTCGGATGCCACAGCAGAACCAGATGTTGGTGCATCCCCAGACCTGCAGAACGGTGAGTGCTCCTCGGGCTCGAGTGGGGCAAGGGTGGGGCTGTCAGCTTCATACTGCCCTGGGGTGGGATTTGTGCACTGGGACACTTGAAATCCAGCTCATTTTTAGCTGATGGCCATCCCTGCTGGGTGGCATTAGCTCCCTCCTCATCCCCACCCTCCTTCTGCAGCAGGGAGTGCTCAGTGCTGGTGAGGTTTATCCCACGTCGTGGCTGAGAAATCTCATGCCCGTTGCCATGACCCCAAAATGAGCAAGAAGTAACAGCAGTTTGGGTGGGATGGGAAGCTCAGGGCTGTTCAGCTCTGGTGCTGATTCCCAGGTTGCTGGCAGACAGCAGCAGGGACCACGGCGTTGGCCACACTGGGATGTGTGTGACATTGGTTTGAAGAGCAGTGGTTTGGGGTTCAGTTGGGTTTCATGGAGAGGGGACAATGATTTGGGAGTCCACCAGCTCAATCCTGGGACAGGGGCTCTGGAGGCTTTGCTCCTGCTCTGCTGTTGACATGCCAGATAGGGATATAAGCGATATGACCCTGCCAAGCCCTTCCCCTCCCATCCTGGAGACTTCTGACTTTCAGGAGCCTCTTTGGGGCTGGGCAAGGAGATGTTCTCCTGTCCCACAGCCGCAGCTGATGCCCTGAAGCTGTAGATCTGGGGACTGACGCCAGCATGTCTCGCTCCAAATGTCACCACTCACTGCAACCTCCAGCCTGGAGGAGCTGTGGGGGTGGCACAGCTGGGACCCCCAAGGCCTGGCCCAGCCCCCTCTGAAACCCGAGCAGCAATGCTGGGGGGGGATCTGCTCCCCATCAGGGCTGGGACAAGGCTCCCAGCCCCCTCCCCTCTCAGGGGCTTCTTACAGCAGTGGTTTGGTCTCCCTCCTGCCTGGCAGGTGCAGGTCCAGGTTGCAATGTCGAGCGTTACTTCAGCCCCGTGGTGGTGTTCTCCTTTCTGTGCTCGCTGCTCCCACCATCATCACTGGGGTGGCATTTCCAAAGCAGCAGCTGTAGACAGGGCTTAAAAAATATATCCAGGCCAGGACTGATGCTGAGCTGAAAGGCAGAGGGAAGGCTGTTGCTCTCCTCTCCCCTCACCTGGGATTCCCACTCTAAGGGGGGTTTCCAGCAGATCAGGGGCTCCATGTCTGCACCCCTGACCCCTCTGCACCCACCGAGGTTTGCTCACAGAGCTTCCAGCTTGTTTGCCTGCAGAGAGCCCAGCAGTTCCACAGGGACCAGGTTGTTTTCCACCCATGGCTGCCTTTCCCACCCTGTTCTCAGAGCAGACATCTGTCTGTCAGTCTGGCCTGTCAGGCTGTTCATGCTGCCCACGAGTCCAGCTGTCCAGTCAAATTAAAGCCTCCTAGATGATGTGTCTCCCTTCCTGGGGTGCTGGTGCCCATGGGCTGGCAGCAGCTCCATGCTCCCTCTCTGAGGGAAGCCAGGGATCCCTTGCTGTGGGTGAAGGAGCCCATGGGGCCAAGCCCTAAGGAGCAGGGTCCTTTCTGGGGGGGAGGTCTGGAAATAGCTGTTGTTCAATCCTTGGGCCTCGGGGAGGTGGCTAGGTCTGCCCTGACTTCATTTGGTGCAGCCCCTGTCATTAAAGGACATGTTTTTGCAAGTCCCTATTGATCCTGAAGACCAAAAATATTTTGCCTTCACTTGGGATGGGGTCCAGTACACCTACACAAGGTTGCCCCAGGGGTGTAAACACTCACCCACACTGGCCCATCACGCACTTGTGTGTGAGCTGGAAAACATTCCAGAAATTAAAAATAATTCCAAAGTAAAGGTCTATCAGTACATAGATGATGTGCTGATAGGGGGCCAAAGTGAGGGGGAGGTGAAGGCAGTTGATGATGCCATAATTAAGCATTTAACAGACATGCAGATAGAAATCCCTGAGGAAAAAAGGCAACCTCCATCCCAAGAGGCAAAGTTCCCCCTGTGTGGGGGGAGAAGGAAAAATGGTCCGTTCCCTACATCAAGATTAAGAGTAGACTTTTCCACCTGAGGGCCAGTGCTGGCAGCTGGAGGCATCAATCACAGTGTGATTTATATGCCAGCTCTCCCCTGAGGGACTCAGGCCAGTGTCACCAAGATGCTGAGCTTAATGAACGACCTAACCTAACGGGGGCTGGCGTGCTGGGCCAGGTGGACAAATGAGGTGGTTTGCTGGGGCGAAGCCCATGGGGCAGCAGCTGGCACATGGGCAGCTTTGAAGTCCTCAGCCAGTGGCACTGGAAGGGCTGAGCTGGACCAGGGATGGGGCCAGGGGGGTGGCTGCCAGCCCGGGCACTCCACACACCCCCGAGCAGCATCATCCATCAGCTCTTTGAAAGGTGGCTAATTACAGCGTATGCTCCTCTCTTATGGTTATTAATCATCCTGCTCCTGCACTTCATTTCTTACGGAGCTGCCTGGGTTAGAGGAGTGAAGGTGCAGGGTCCCTTCAAGTGACAAGGAGCCCCTTTGGGTGAACTATCTGCAGGACATGGGTGCTCCCAGTGTGCTGTGTCCCCACCGCCGGCCCCAGCACAGCCTGTGCTCTGCGTGGGGATGTCCTGCTTGACCAGGCCCCTGCGAGTTCCCTCCATCCCCATCCCATGGCACGCTGGTTGGGTGCTGTCCTCTGCTGAGGTTTTGCTCCGGGGATGTTGCTCCCAAGCTGTGTTTCAGCAGCCCTGGTGCAGGAGGTAAGTAATGAGCTCGTAAAGCTGCCGCATGCCCCAAGGCAGGAGGAGAAGCAGCTGCAGGAGAAGTCACCAATTCCCTTCTCTCATTTAATGATCTTTATTTGTGTCTCCGTGGGGGCAGGAGCCATTGCCAGGAGCGTAGCCCTGTTTTCCAAGATGCTCTGCTCGTAGCCAGGATACGTGTGTGCCTGTCACGTCCCTGCTGGCCGGGGCTGTTGTGGGCTCCTGTTTTGTAAATCTCTTGGCAAGGCTGTGGCACGGGCTTTGAAACTGACAGATGCCAGGAGGACATTTCCCAGGGGCTCAGGTTCCCTGTTTCTGCTCCTGGTGCTCAGCCAGGAGGAAACCTGAGCACGGGTAAACCTTGGGCCCTGGGTTGGTTCAGATGGGGTGGCTTTGGCTCAGATGAGGCAGCTTTGGCTCAGATGGGGCTATCTTGGCTCAGATGGGGCAGCTTTGGTTTGGATGGAGCAGCCTTGGCCCAGATGGGGCAGCTTTGGCTCAGACAGGAGCTTTGCAAAGCCCAGAGCCCCTGGGCTGTCCTGCTCCGTGGTGGGAAAAGAGGAAGGTGGTTTTGCAGAGGGGCTCTCCTAGACCTGGGCTGCCTCTGGGCTCATTGCTGGGTCCTCTTCCAGCAAGGGGGTGCTCAGGAACAGGGACACCACGGGGGATGCAGCCAGAGACTGGTCCTGGTGACAGACAGTGATGGCAAAACACTAGGGGCAAGTCCCGGGGACGTGGGCTGTCAGCCTGTATTTGCCTTCCAGACCCTCGTCGTCCTGCTGGTGACATTAATGGGCTTTTCTGCAAATTAGAAGTTCTCACTCCACAGCAGATACTTGCTGGGAATCCTCAAAAAAGAACCCCCAGTGCCCATCCGAGGACCACTGCCCAAAGCCAAGTTCATCCCAATGTTTCTGATGGGCGCTGGTGGAGCAGCTCACTGGCAACAGAGCATTTTGGGGTGCAGTTGAAGACAGGGAGTCAAGCTCAGCCTTAGTTCCCATGTGGTCTAGCAGGTATTGAAGCTGTTGAGATCCAGTTCAGGTTTGCTCTCAGCTGGTATTTCCCAGAAACAGTTAAGATTCAACTCTGGCCAGTGGCTTGGTCCCAATGCTTGGGTTAAAATAAGAGTATAGCACTCCCTTGTCCTGCACCCCCTTCCCTCCTTTTAGAGGAGTTATTCACCTTGGAAGAGAAATAAAGATGCTTGTGGAATATTAAATCCTTCCCCAAAGCCCCTGTTGCTGATACGTGGCTTCTGTGCCTCATTCCCTAGTACATGCAGTGACCTTTTAGAAATGTACGTTGTGGTCGTATCCAAATGTCTTCTCTCCTGGGAGCATCTTGTGGAGATAGAGATTCAGACATGATGTCTATCAAGAAGAAAAGCAGATTGCAGCCAATCTGTGGCTGCCTGCACAGTATTGCCTGGGCCACGTGCTCAAGAATCATAAGGTTGGCTCTAAAAATAAGCAGTGGCTTCTTTGGAGTTGTCTCTTTGGCGTCTGAGCTCATTAGGGAATCCTTGTTCCTGGGTTTTCGCAGCATTTCCGAGGGCTGGGAGTTTCCACGTGGGAGGAAAGTGGAGAGTCCTGTGGTCATGGCTGTTGAGGACTCAGGATGGGATCAAGGGGTGGGAAGATGGCTCCATGAAGATGTCAGTCATGGCTTCTGCTGGGTAGAAAGGGTAAATCCTACCTGCACTGAGAGCTGCCGCAGTCTTGCTGCTCCAGCATCATCTCAGCTGGCCCTGAGACCTGGGGCTGTTGAGCAGGGGGAGACTCGTGAGATGCAGCAGCTGCCAGTCACCAAAATATCTTCCTTCTACACGAGGTTTTCATCTTTTTCAAGCCCTTAGGTCCCTTTAAGCCACGCTTCAGGACATTTGCTGCAGTGACCCTGTCACCTCGCACAGCCCTCTCCTCCTTCACACTCTCCCTCCCCATTTCTGCCAGTCTCCAGGAAAATCTGCTTTTGTTGGAGTAGCCTCCAGCAGGACCCAAGGTCCCTGTTGGGACCACAGTGGCCACAGGTCCCAGCCCTGCTGCTGAGCTCTGCCTTGCCTCTTGGGTGCAATCATTTGGCCTCCTGGTGCCCCGGGGAGCTCCAGCTTTGGGACATTTGCCATCTCCTGCAGGCACGAGCCACCACAGCGTGGGGGGACCCACCACACGGAGCCTGCAGAATTTGTTTCCCAGCCAGACTCTGATAGGATTAGGAATAAGTCTCTGCCAGATAATTCTCCATTAGGTCTGGTGATTGATTTTCATCCTTCCTACCCCCAGCTTGCTCCTCCTCTCCCTGTTTCAGCTGGGTTATTCTCATGCTTGGTTTGCTAATTGCCTGATCAGTAGAGCCTCATCAGAGCAAGGCGTGGGGACATCACTGGCCTCCTCTGACCCCCCGAGTTTTCTGCCTCTTACTTTATGCCTCAGCTCTGGTTTAATCTCCCCCACTCCCCAGCATAAACTGAGTTGTTTCTGCTGCCCTGATCAGAGGGAGAATCCTGCTGGTGTCACCCCTGGAGCCAGGGAAGGTTCTGGGGATGCTTCTACAGCCTGTCCCCATCACCCCCATCCCCCCACCATGTCCCAAGGGTCTTTTCTGGGGCTTTTCCAAGCTCAGTGTGGCCACAAACCTGCTGGTTTTCCAGACATGAGGCAACGGATAAATTAAGGCCACAGGAGCCAGAGGTTTATTTCGAGGTGGTGGCACAAGAAATTCTGGAGACACTGAGCAGCACAGGTCACCTTCGGTGTCCCCAGAAAATGTCCCTGGTAACAACACTCTGATGTGAACAAAGCCACCCACAGCTGCAGCTGGAAAAACATGGTTCAAATCCCTGACTTAGTGTTCAGGCATGGAAGTTTGCTCTGTCAGCTCTGAAAAGTGACTGAAATTCCCCCCAGGGGCCCACATCAGCCCATGGGTGCCACAGGTTGGTGCCAGCAAGAGCTGAGCCTGAAGCAGACTTCCCAGGGACCCTGTTTTTCTCCCTTTGCTGCCCAAAAATCATAGGGGGGGGGGCTTAATTTTTGCTAGTTGTTGAATGACATAATTGAAATGTGGGGGTTTTCTGGCAGAGCGGAAGGAGCTGATGTCTGGACAGGCTTTGGCACAGGACCAAGGAGCTGGGCTTTTTTCTGGCCTTGAAGAGCTCTGTCCCATGGCAGCTCCAGCTTCCCCAGAGACCAGGACCAAGGCTCCCAACCAAGGCTCAGCCTGGCACCCACCTCTGGGAGTTGTTGGCATCTGCATTCAGGACTCCCATCCTCCACCCTGAGCCCGTGCCAGCAGCTCCGGGTGGTTGGAGTCCTTGAAGACCTTTAAGATCATCGAGTCCAACCACAACCTACCTCTACCAACCATTAACCTAATGCTACCAATTCCAATGCTTAATCCATGTTCCTAAGCACCACAGTCTCCTAACACCTCCAGGGATGGAGACTCAACCACCTCCCTGGGCAGCCTGTGCCAGTGTTTAATTACCCTTTCAGTGAAGAAACTTTTTCTAATAACTAATCTAAACCTCCCCTGGCACAACTTGAGCCCATTTCCTCTTGTCCTAAGCAGCTTTAGAGACCCCCAAAATAAGGGGAAGGAATAAGGCCTCCATCAACGATGCTTAAACCATCTTAAACAAGATGCTTGATTTCATGTTAGCTGGAAGTTCCCAACGAGGCTGAACCCACCAGCCCATGAACAAGGTGGTACCAGAGCTCTGCTTTGGCAGGGGATGCTCGGCCACTCCATCCACCTCCCAAATCCAGCCCAAGCCCCAGGGTGTCTGTGAGGATGCTGGTGAGGGCCAAGGTGCCACCATCTGCGTGGTGGAGCTGTGGTTGGGGCTGTCTTCTGGCATGGAGCTGGGGTGGCTGTGGGCAGGCGTGGGGACACTTGGCTGTGGAGCAGGGCTGGCTGCCGGCGCTCGGCTGGGCAGCAGCGAACAGGCATCACTTGGGTGTTTCTAGCAGCATTTGGCTGCCGTTGGTGTTTGGAGGAGCCCTCTCCTGTCTCCTGCCAAGTTTGGGATGTGTTGGCACTGCCACCACCCTGCCACCTGTGCATCGGGGTGCTGATGTCCTCCCCTTGTGGGCGTTTTAAGGATGAGCCTTTCCAAAAATGCACGGGAGGGCCCAGCATCGCCTTCTGCCTCGTTTGCTTCCTCCCTGCCTGGGGGTCTCCACCCTGCCCTGGGGTCCCCTGGAAAGGTGGATCAGTATCCTGGATACATATCCCATGCTCAGGATACAGCATCCCTATATCCAGAGCATGGCACCTCCCCTGGATGCTCCTGGCAGAGCCCATGAAGGAGGTGACATAGCCCGGAGCAGCAGAGGTGGGGTTCTTGGAGGAGGAGGCCTCAGCAGGACCATTTTGCATCCTGCAAGTCAATGGAAGAATAAAACAAGACGTTGCTTTGACTGAAGTATTTGTACTTGCACGATGTCAATACAGGGAAACCAAGAAATGTCAGCCTGGGCTTGTTTTCTGGTCTTTATTCAGAAAATAGGAGAAGTGGCAGCTGAGGAGCAATTGCTCTTCGTGTGCTACCAAAGCAGGAGCCACGCGAAGGGGTGGAAGAGAGTTTGTCACCTCCTTTCCTCTAAGCAATGGTGGTGTGAGGGGGCAGAGACCTGCCTGCAGGCTGGGGGGGGATGGCTGAGCACCTGAGAGCTGACTCCTCTGTGCTTCTGGCTCACCTTCTCCTGCCAGGAAGCACCAAGCTGCCAGCTGGTGGCTGGGACAAACTTTTAGTGTCCGTGGGGTGAAGCTTTAATGTCCATGGAGCATGGTCCCCACAGGTGGCTGGGACAAAAGGGGCTCAGTGGCCACATGTCCTGCTGGAGAGGGAGGGGGTTGCTCCCAGGGTGGCCAAAGGTGGGCTGCTCAGCTTCCCCCCCCACCGTGCCACAGCCCCTCAGCCTCTCCTGGCTCCATTCCCCAGCCCTGCCCGCAGCAGGCATGCTATTTTTAAAAATAAATTAAATGTGAAGAAAAGCCTCTATCTAGGCCTTCAACTGGAGTGGTAATTGGCCTGGCTCCCCAGGGCCCCTGCGAGCCCTGGAGAACACTGGACTACAGAGTAATGAACTATTAATAAACGATGCTGCTCTGCCTGGCTCGGCCCTGGCTTGGCTCTGCCCGGGCTGGACAGGGACTGTGGGGCCTCAGTTGTCACCACAGGGGATGTGGAGTCTCCACAGCTGAGGTGGCTTCTGTGGGATGTCCTGGGGCCAGCAGAGACCCGCAGGGGCAGAGCTGGCCTTGGCCCCTCAGCTGCTTGCTCCAGAGCTTGTATCTGCTTGGGTTTGCTGGGACGGAGTTCACCCACCCCCCTGTTAAGCCCCCCATGGGGTTTGCTGAGGGTGTCAGGGCTGTCCCTGAACCCACAGGGCACCCATGGATGGGGACTGGGGGACAGACAATGCTCTGCTCCAGCTGCAGGGCAAGGAAGAAGATCCCGGGGCTGCAGCTCCTGCTCCCCAGCTGCCGAGTAAAACAACTCCAGTGGGTTTGTTCCTTTGCTTAGAGGATCAGGTGGCCCAAGAGGTAACCAAAAGTGGAGTGTGGTTACCCCAGCTCATCCATAATGAACACAGCCCAGAGCCAGCGAGCTCGGGGGTGCCTGGGCACAGTGGTGTGGGCAGGGGAGGGGACGGATTTCCCCCCCCTTTGGTGACTCCCAGTGGTGTCCCAGTGGGACATGGTTAGCCTGGCAGCAGTGCCTGAGGGTTTTTTATTCAGCATAGAGGCACCTAAATGAAGTAAATGTCACAATAAATCAGGAAGGTTTTTCTTCCTGTGGGTTTGCAGGGCGTGCAGGGTGCATCCTTCCCACCCAGCCCCGTAGTGGAGCAGGAGCAGAGCAAGCAAAGCTGTCCCCCCCCAGCCCAGAGCCCACTCGGGTTCTGAAGCCACCAGCCAGGTGGAGCTGATTGCAAAGTGGCTCCTGGCAGGGCTGTGAGACACCTCCTTGAAGGCCCAACTCCAGGAGATGTCAAACCACTTCAGGTCACATCATTAGGCTCGTTTGGGATATTTTGGGGCCTTTTTACCCCAGAGCAGGGCTGAGACCTGCCCTGCTCACTCCACCTCCACAGGGGTGGCTGGGGAGGCTGGCTCTGCTCTCAGTACCCCCCCAAAATTCCCTCGCTGAGCCCAGAAACACCCCACGGTGCCCCAACTAAGCAGCTCTGCCACTTAATTAGGTTAATGACAGTGCTTCATTAGGGAAAGGCAGCTGATGAGTTTGCACTAGTGCTGGGAGGTGCCTTTCCGGGATGGTGGCAGCCCGGCAGATTTGGGGCACAGAAGAGGACAGGGACCAGGGACAGAGAGTGAGGAAAGGGAAGTGGAGGAACGGGGGAGCGGCAGCCAAGTGCTAATCCCGGGAAAGGAGGGCAGCCGGGGCACCGGCACCGCGCCGCCGAGCTCCCTGCTAATCCCTCAGCTGCAAAGATTGGCCCCGCGGCCGCCTTAATCCCTGCTCCAAGAGGGCGACACCGGAGACAGGGATGGGAGCGTCGGTCCCTACGTGCCACTCCGAGCATCCCCCGCCCTGCAGGACCCCGCCGAGCCCGGGACCTGGGAAGGAACTGGACCACCGGAGGAGACCTCCCGGCAGCTGCGCAGGGAGCAGAGGGGATGCGGCGTCCCGCCTGTGTCACGAGTTTGCAAGGCCTCTGGCTGCATCTCTGTGCTCCTACACTGCCCGGGGGGGGGACTCTGTCCCCCGTTATCCTGGGGTGCTCATGGTCCCCTACACCTGTGCGTGCCCCGTTGGTGGCACAGAGCAGGTGTGAGCTGGCGGGGGGGAGGGCAGAGGCTGAGGGGTGGGTCTGCACCCATTCCTCCTCTCACAAATCTCTCCCCCTGCCTCAGTTTCCCTGCTCTCCTGACAGAGCCTGCAGGTGGTGAGGCTTGTTTAGCCCAGGTTTGCATAGGGCACAGTCACCGGGTCACACATTAGGGGTTGAGAAAGGGTTTTGGAGGGTTTAGGGGGGGCTGGGACCTTATCGGGGCCATGGGCCCCGATTCAAGGAGTGTTTTCCAATCCCAACCCACAGCCGGGTGATCTGGGGCTGGGCAGGACTTTGTTATCCTCCCCCCACCTCACCGCTGACTCCGCATCTCTCCCTTCCAGGCGCTCAGGAGAACGGTGGTGAGCCCATAGACCATGCTCTACACAATGAGATGTTGGCTCCTGGTCCTGGTCCTCCAGCTGGTCCTCCTAAGCCTGCCGCGGGTGGCCACCTGCCCTGCCCGCTGCGAGTGTGCCCCGCAGATCAAGTCGGTGGTGTGTCACCGCAAGCGGCTCACCTCCATCCCTGAGGGCATCCCCACTGAGACCAAGATTCTGGAGCTCAACAAGAACCGCATCCGCTGCCTGAACCCAGGGGACCTCTCCCCATACCCACTGCTGGAGGAGCTGGATTTCAGCGAGAACATCATCTCCAATGTGGAGCCGGGCGCCTTCAGCAACCTGTTCAACCTGCAGATCTTGCGGCTGCGGGGCAACCAGCTCAAACTCATCCCTCCTGGGGTCTTCACCAAACTGACTAACCTCACCCTCCTGGACATCAGCGAGAACAAACTCGTCATCCTGCTGGACTACATGTTTCAGGACCTGCGAAATCTGAAGAGCCTGGAGGTGGGTGATAACGACTTGGTGTACATCTCCCAACGGGCCTTCTCGGGGCTGCTGGGCCTGGAGCAACTGACCATTGAGAAGTGCAACCTGACCTCCATCTCAGCCGAGTCACTCTCCTACCTCCAGAACCTGGAGGTGCTGCGGCTCAGGCACCTCAGCATCTCTGCACTGGAGGACCAAAACTTCAAGAAGCTCTACAACCTCCTGCAGCTGGAGATCGACAACTGGCCACTGCTGGAAGACGTCTCCCCCACCAGCTTCCAGGGCTTGAACCTCACCTCGCTCTCCATCACCTACACCAACATCACAGCCGTGCCTGCCGCTGCCTTGAGGAACCTGGTGTACCTCCGGTACCTGAACCTGTCCTACAACCCCATTAGCACTGTGCTGAAGGGCTCCTTTAAAGACCTCATCCGGCTCCAGGAGCTCCACATCGTGGGCGCTCTCTTGGTGTCCGTGGAGCCACAGGCTTTCTCCGGGCTGAGACAAATCCGGCTGCTCAACCTCTCCAGCAACTTTCTGTCCACACTGGAGGAGAGCACCTTCCACTCCGTCAACACGCTGGAGACGCTGCGGGTGGACAAGAACCCCCTGGCCTGTGACTGCCGCCTCCTCTGGATCCTGCAGCGACGGAAGACGCTCAACTTTGACGGGCAGCAGCCCATGTGCTCCTCACCACCCGAAATCCAGGGCGACGCCCTGAGGGACTTCCCGGACTCGGTGCTCTTCGAGTACTTCACCTGCCAGAAGCCCAAGATCAAGGATCGGAAGCTGCAGCACGTGACAGCCCGGGAAGGGCAGTCCGTGTCCTTCCTTTGCCGGGCAGATGGAGAGCCAGACCCCTCCATCTCCTGGGTGTCCCCCCAGCACCGCATGATCACCACCCGCAGCACAGGGCGGGCGACTGTGCTGCCTGGGGGCACCCTGGAGATCCGCTTCGCCCAGGTGCAGGACAGTGGCACCTACATCTGCATCGCCAGCAACGCGGGGGGCAACGACACCTACTTCGCCACCCTGACGGTCAAGGGGCGGCCACCCGATGGCTCCCACTACCCCAACCGGACTATGTACCTCAGTGAGTTCAATGACACCTCCCACAACGACACCCAAGTCTTCTTGAAGTTTACGCTGGACCTCAAGACCATCCTGGTCTCCACGGCCATGGGCTGCATCACTTTCCTGGGTGTGGTGCTCTTCTGCTTCCTCCTCCTCTTCGTCTGGAGCCGGGGCCGGGGACAACATAAGAACAACTTTTCGGTGGAGTACTCCTTCCGCAAGGTGGATGGTCCCACCACCACCACTGGCCAAGGAGGAGCCAGGAAGTTCAACATGAAGATGATCTGAGCCTCTCCCAGAGGAGAACTGTTATCTGGTGCCCAGCCCCCAGCACAACTGTGGTGGGACAGGGGCAGGGGGAGTGTGGAAGCACTGGAGACATCCCAGGGCTGGTGGTGGGACCTTGCTGTGCTGGGACGCAGCTGGAGACATGCCAGAGGCCAGTGGGGTCAGCACCGCATGGACCTGCAAGGTCAGGAAGAGCTGGCCCTGGCAATCCTGGCCCCGTGGCAAGTGGCCCAAGTGCCATCCCAGCTCCAGGGGCTCCCAATGTCACCAAAAGTTTTGCTACCAACTATGCATTTCCTTAGCCAGGAGATCAGCAGCGTTTGGGCCTGGGAAAAAAAAACTGCTTCCTTCTTTTTTTCCCCACTTTCCCTTTCTGGTTTTTAAGAGACTCTGCAGAAAACTTTCCCGGTGGTTGTTTATGGTTCTTCTCGTTTCTTCTTTTATTTTTGGTCCAGTTTTGGGGTTTTTTTTAAATGAATTTCCAAGAGAAAAGTCTTCCGGGGCAATGCAGGGACTGGGGTGCTGGGGGAGGCTGTGCCAAGCCCGGGGTCTCCTCCAGCCCCTCAGCATAGCTGGACCCTCCGGGGCACAGCCATGCCTTGAGAACTTCCATTGTTGGATTTAAGAAGCAGCAGCTCAAAACATGGGTGCTCGGGGATGCTCCTGCACAAGCAATAATAACCCACCCAGGGCTGGACTTTGAGGGGGTGTCAGCAAGAAAAATGGGAAAAGAAGGCAAAATCAGACCAAGGTCATTGAAATCAGGAGGAGCAGCCCCAGGGTGACGCAAGGCCCTGTCTTTGCATCCACCCGAGGCACCACGGACAGAGGGGGAGAAGGGGTCAAGATTCATATGGGTGCAAAAGGCACTTTTGGGTCTGTTTGCTTCGGCTGGCACAGTTGAAGGTCTGCAGGAGAGCACGAGCTGGTTCGACCTACACGGCAAGGTTGGACAGTCTGGTAAGAAGAGGAGAGAAAAGCCTGGGACAATCAACTTGGGAACTGATAGCAAAAGCAAACACGGGGAGAAGGTCCTGGCTGGCACCTCCATCATGTCCACCTGGATCATGCAACCTCCAGCACCAAGGACTGTGGGTCCCTGGGGACGGTCCCAGCTTCTCCTCCCACCCCTGCCCAGGGCACCACTGGCTTCAGCTTGGGGCGTAGGGGTTTGGGTGGGAGAAGGAGTGGAGCTGGCTCAGCTAGAATAGCCTGGATGGGACCTGGATGGGCCGGGGAGCCCACTGATTCCTCCTCCTCCTCCCACCATGTGCCCCCATATGACCATGTCCCCATTCCTGCAGGCGCATCACCCCTCCTGGATGTCTCTTCTCCAGCTGGCAAGGGTCAGGCTGGGCATGCTTGCCCTGGGAGCTGGAGGAGGCAGCTGCCCATCTCCTGCCAGGCATCCCTGCGGGGCTGTGGACCCCACCCCTGTGAGCTTCACTGCATGGGGGGCACAAGTGAGAGCAGCTGCTTGGGCCATGTTCTGCACCCCCTCCCACTGCCCCCATCCTGCTCTCACACCCATGGGTGCCCCCCACCCCCAGGCTGAGCCACAAGGGGTGATGGACCCGGGGGGCTCAGCCCCCAGCCCTCCTCCCCAAGGTGCTCCCTGGGCTGCAGCCGGGCACTGCCAGGATCCCGCCCCATCCCGGGGGGTGGTGCCCATCTCTCCCACCCATCCCCTGCCGTGGGGCCGGCCCTTTGCCCCGGCCCCTTCGCATGCCCGGTGCCCCCTCGCCCCCCGCCCCCCCCGAGCCGTGCATGCTGTGTCGTACGGGGGTCCCACCGGCCTCCCCCTTGTTCGGTGTCTGGGGGTTTTTTACCTGGGGGGGTTGGGGAGGGGGTGGGGCACGGACCCTTGCAGCAAAGGCAGGTTTGGGCAGCGCAGACCTGCCACCGTTTTACATGTAACGAGCATGTGAAATGTATTTGGGGGGTGGGAAGGGGGAAGAAAAAAGAAAAAGGGACTTTTGTGGTTTGTTTGGGTTTTTTTCCCCCCTTTTCTTCTCCACGTGCCTCAGATAAGAAAAGCTAAAATCAGCAGAGAAATCCTGAGTGGGGCTGAGTGCCAGCGTGGAGCTGGGCAGGCCCTGGAAAGGGCCCTCAGAGCCACTTGCACCATGTGCAGGATTGGTGCCTCTGTGCTCCCCAGCCCTGCTCCAGCCCCAGGGAATCCCAGGGTTCAGCAGATGTTAATTCCCCCCCCCCCCCCAAAAGCTCCGTGGGGATTTGCAGCCCATCAGCTGGTCATCACCAGCAGCCCCACAAACCCCTCCATAACCAACACCAAAGCAACTTCCAGAGGGCACCAATTTATTCGATTAATAACGAATAAATTAATAATGTGCAGTTTTAACCAACTGCCAGTGCTATTAATCTATTAGTAATTATTAATAGAATGTTTATAGGGATGCCCTTAAGCTGAAGGGTGCAAAGGCAGCACCTCAACTCCTGCTTGCAGGGAAATTGGGGTTGGGGGGGTTTATTAAAGGATTCACATGCACACAGAAGTGCACAGACACACACGTAGAGCCAAACCCCTCCATGAGGATGGAAGACTGGGCACTGGGGGTCTGCACTGCAGCTCTCTGACTGGGGAAACTGAGGCACGGAGGGGCACTGCAGTAGGGCCAAGGGGCAGGAGCTGGCAGCACTGGGGGGGGGGGGCGTGCCCCTTTTGAGAAAGACCGAAGTGACCTTCTTGGTCCCCTTTCCCATCCCACCAGCCTCAGGAGACACCCTGGCCTCATGGCAACCCTTGGCCAGGTTGTCATCGCCATCCCCATGAGGCACTTGGCCATCCTGGTGCCCCTTGCTCGGCTGTATCACGGGCCAATACCAAAAGCCACCGGCTGTCAGGATGCTGCTGTGACTTCCCCCCCACAACGGAGAGGTTCGTGAACGAGACCACACGCGGGCACTGCGGGACCGTATCTCGGGGTGGAGATTGGAGTGCTCCCTCACCACGCCCACAAGGTGTCACCGAGACCAATGTTCAATTAACAAATTAATTGGTTTATTAGGGATTAACACCAATTGAGGGACCAAGGTTCAGGGAAGGTAATCTAGGCATGTATCAGAAAGGAAAATCGGGGTTCTGTGGTGTCAGTAGGTGCACTCCCTGCGAGAGAGGTGTAGGATTTACGGAGGAGAAGAGTAGGAGGTGAGCCCGGTAGAGATGTGGATGTGGGGGTGGGGGTTGTGGGGGTGTGTGGGGGGGGTGTATGTGCACACGTGTTACCCTCCTTCTGCAGCGATGATGTGACCAGCGCCTTGGCAGCTCGGTGGCGGGGCGACCCCACAACGGGGTGACCCAGTGGCAGGTCGACCCCTCCAGCAGGCGACAGGCAGGCAGGGCAGGCAGGGCAGGCACAGAGGGCAGGCAGGCGCAGCAGGCAGGGCAGGCAGGCACGGCAGGCAGGGCTCCGGTCCGGGCAGCGACTCCCCACAAACGCCAGGCTCTGACAAGCGGCGAGCAGCGATCCCCCCCGGGCAGGCACAGGCCCCGCCGCACGGAGCGGCTGCAGCACTCGCAGGCAGCTCAGCTGATCACCGTGTCCAGCAGACGAAGGGAAGTTCTCTGGTTCACCAGCACAGCCCGCCTCCTTTTTGATAACATTCTCTGTTCAACTCGTGGCCACGTGCCCAGTCTTTTCAGCCCGCTATCTGTATTCCTGCCAAGTCTGTTTCAGTTCGTCCTTGGCTAAACCAGCAAAAGGCACTTCACGGGCTTGAAAGGCATTCTGCCTAATCTTACTGGGAGGGGAGAAGGAAAAGTGGTCTGTTCCCCACAGGCTGGCTGGGGACCATCTGTCCTTGTGTCACCAGCAAAGGGGCTGCTACACCCCACCCAAGTCCCCCCTTTCCCTCCTCCCAAGCTCAGTGGCTGACCTGACCCCATGCCAGCCCCCAGTCCCAGCTTTCCCAGCATGGGACTGGGAGCTGGAGGGCTGGTGGAAGAGAAGCAAGGCCTGCATCTGCTGGAGACAAGGACTCTGGCCCAGTTCCCAGCCTCTACACCCTGAAATTCCCCACCCTGCTGCTCCACAAGGATGCTCCCAGCACCCACCTCACAGGAGGGTGGCTCTGTTTGCAAAATAACCAGAGTGCCACTGGTGCCCTGGGCCTCCTGCAGCCCCCGCGGCCAGAGCAAGAGCTGTTTGGGGAGTAAAAGAGGAAATTGAGGCTTTTGTCTCATTTCCTGCACAAATGAAAATACTGCATGGCACAAGAGCACCTGGGAGTCGAAGGGTCGGGGTTACAATCGTGCCTGTGCCAAAGGGTCTGGGGGCACTGTGGCCTTGGGGACAGCCAGGGAGCCAGGGCTGACCCACCTGCTCCTTCAGCAGCTTTTGGGGGATGAGTTTCTGGGAGCGAAGCTGCTGCCAACCTGGCTCAGGGGGTTTCAGTGCCCACCCCCTGTGCCCACCACACTGGCCCAGCAGTGCTGTTGGTATCACCCCAACCTGCCCTGGAGCATCCCCACAGCAATGATGGATTTGGAATAGCCATGGGAAAAAAACAAAACAAAACAAAACAAAACCAGCAAAAAATAAAGACAATTAGAAAAATGCAATTTTCCAGCGGGTGCATTTAAAGATTGAATCTCCTGCTGGGAAGAGAAACCAATTTCCTTACAAATTAAAAAGGTTTCAGCTAAGTAAAATTTCCCTGCATCGGTTCCCCAAATCCCAGCCCTGCGCAGCTTGTGGGGGGGTCCAAGGGCTGGGCACCCCCTGGACCAGCAACTGTGGTTGCCATTGGACTCCTGCAGCCAAGAGCTCCTTCACTGCTTAATCAGCCCAGGGTGCACAGAGGGACCCCCTCTGATGGATTATGGGGTGTCCTGTAGCTTGGACAAGCCAAATAGCATTTGCTTACCAGTCCTGCAGGATTTAGCACAATAAATCCACAGTTGTTTTAAGGGTTCAGACTGCTGGAAGTGTTGAAGGGCAGGCTGGATGGGGTTTGGTGCAACCTGGTCTAGTGGGAGGTGTCCCTGCCCATGCAGGTGGGGCGGTTGGATCTAGATGATCTTTAAGGTCCCTTCCAACCTAAACCATTCTATGATTCTATGATTTATATTCTTATTTTTACAGCATTACAGCCCTGGGTGACATGGTGAGGGAGTCGCTGGGCAGGGCTGGGCACAGGGATGAGCAGCCCTGGCAGCAAAGAAGGCAGCGGTGTGGGCAGGACCATGTGGGTACTGATGGGGGTTGTCATCTCCCAAAGTCTTGCACATCCTTCCCGAGCTGCTGCCGGATTCAAACATGACTCAGCCCCAACACATTTTTTTTTTATCAGCTCTCACAAATGGCCTCAGCACTGCAGAAACAGCCCTGGGCAGGAGCCGGGCCAACAGACACAAACCTCTTGTGTTGGCTGGGAAAGACGGATTGCAAAATATGTGGTGAGGAAACCACCGAGCTTGAGGGTGGCTTCAGGTTCACGGGTACCCACCAAGCCCCAAACCAGCCCCCCCAAAGCCCTGGAGAAGGGCCCAGTCCCACGGTGCCTGCCCTGCTGCTGGCAATGCCCCATCCAGCTCTTACAGTGGAAATATGGGGGATGTTCCCACTTTCTTCATGCAAATTCACGTCCCCTGAATCCTGCTCCCAGGAGACATCCCTGACACCAGCTCTCAGCAGAGGGGCTCACCCACCCAGCCAGCCCAATTACTAATGAGTACCATTAGTTATTTCCTAATTAGTTCAAAGACTGAATAGAAGGGAATAGATACTAAAAATAGATATTAAAATATTTGGGGTTTTAGAATGTTAAAGGAGCAACTTGATCTTACAGAGGACAGAATGATGTGGGGATTATTTTTTCCAGCAGCTGAATCATGTCACTTTGTGCTCTCCCAGGGCCTGTAAAGCTCTGGGGTGGTGGTGGGGGGGAAACAGTGTGGAAAAAGTGGGCTCCCAGCCCACTTTTCAACTGGGCTCCCAGCAAAACCCATTGGAGGACCCAAAAAATTTCCACCTCGCCAATCCATCTAGAGTAACACGACTCGGAGAGCTGGGAATTAATGATGTGGTTTGGGAGGGTTTTACCATTGAAATCCCCCTCTTCCATCCAGCTGCCATCCAGAAAGCAGCCCAGGAGGAGGGTGAAGCCTCACTGAGCAGCTCAGGGGGGACAAACCCATTGCAACAGGTTGCACCAAAGGTGACATAAGTACTGCAGGGCAGCGGGAGCCTCGGGGGACAATGTGTGACCCTGAAGGAGCTGCAGGGGCTGCCTGGGAGCCAGGCCAAGCCTCCAGCTTCCTTTAGCCTTGCAAGAAGGAGGTTTTGAAAGACAGAACATCCTCCTGCGAGCGGGGTTGCAGTGAGTTGTGCAAGTCGATTCCCGGTGGTGCTGTGGCCAGAGCCAGGGGAGCTTGGGCTGGGGAGTGGGAGCTGCTGCCGAGCTGGGAGATGGAGCTGGAGCCCTCCAGGACCCCACCGCTGCCAGGGAAAACTGAGAGGTAAACCAACTGCTCTGCAAACGGGGTCCAAAAAGGAGCTTCCCGGGAGCACCCTGCAAAGGCAGCTTCAGCCTGACACTTTGCACGGTGGCAAAAGGCTGGGAATAATCTCCTGTTCCTGGGGGGGAGGTAACAGAGACCGAACAAAAAGGGGTAAAAGCCTGAAGTTCCACAGACAGGGATGGCCCCAGCAGGGAAAGCAGGGCTTTTAAAGAAAGGCACCGTGGTTTCAGTACCACTTGTGGTGGCAGGGTCAGAGCTGCAGCTTTGCACCGAGCCCGTCCAGGACAGGGAAGCGAAACCCCAGCCAGGGCTGCCGATGGCTCCTTCCTTCTCACTGCTCTCCTCCTTCCCAGCTCTCTGCTTTTCTTTACCCATGCATGGACACCTCCCCCCGCCCCGCCCCGGCCCATCATGACCCCCAGGCCTGGGCTGGGGGTGTCAAAGGCTTTTCCTGCTCCTGTCCCACATCTCTCGCACCATCGTGTCCTCCTCATGGCCACCCAATAGGGACCATCAGACAGATGTGACCCCCATCAGTAGCCACAACCCCCCACCCCCATGCCCCCACACATGAAGCCACTGAGGCAGCCCCTAACCCTCAGGAGTGGGAAAACCCCCAGGACCCCCCAGTGCAGGAGCTGGAGTCACCAGGCCACAAAACTCCTTGCCTTTTTTGCCCCAAACCCAAGCAGCCAGGGCTCCCCAGACCAAGGCTTCCCCTTTCTCGTCATTCTTCCCCTGATCTGGCACCAAACAGAGCCGGCCCCCCCAGGGGGGTGGGCACTGACTCCAGCTCCATGCAGGCCCATCATGGAGGCACGGGGCAGCGCACGCACCCGCAGCGGGAGCCTGGACCTGGGTGCCCCTGGACCACCTGCCCCCATGCCAGACACCCTAGGGAGCCACCAACCTCAGCCCACCAACTCAGCCCGGGTCTACAGCAACGTGGGTGAGTAACACCCCGACCCCACTGCCAAGGTGTCCACTTGGGCAGTTGGGACAATCCCTGCTGCTGTCCCTGTCCTTCTATGGCACCCAGCTGTCTCCCGTCCAGCTGGCACTGGGCTTTGCTTTGGGGCTGGAAATATGCAGTGGGGCAAATAACGACGTGTGTGTACCCCCTGTCCTGCTCTGTCTCCCACTTCCTCCCCCCTACCCCTCCTCGGGGAAGCCTCAGCTCTGCCATGTGTATTCCTCCCTCCCCAGGAGAGCTGCGGGCCCACCTCGTCCCCCGCAAGGCTTGCCGAGGGGAAGGAGCTGGGAGACTCCCCACTCAGCCCAACAGGGACCTCCTGCCTCCCCCACTGCCAAAAAAACAGCTCCAGCAAGCAGAGTCCCTCCCGGAGCAGGGGCCATCCCAGCACTGTCAGGGTGACCCCTCACCATGGACCGGCAACATCCTCAACAGCACCCCACCACCCCCTTTACAGCATGAGAAGGGGGCTCCCAGCTCCATCCCCCCATGGGACAGACCCTCCTGGAGACCCAAGAAGCCCCTGACCAAGTCCCAAAGCCTGGGAGAACCAGTGGCCTGGAGCAGCCCACAAAAATCCCCATCACCCAGCCTGGCAGAGCTGACATTCGGGACAGCAGACAGGGAGCTGGGGCAGCTCCTGGAGAGCCCAGCCGGGGGATGCGGGCTGTTTTTGGGGTGCCATGCAGCTGCCCTGGCCCGGCTCTCGGCTCGTATCCAGGAGGAGCTGGTGGGGCAGGAGGAGCAGCAGCAGCTGCTGGAGGCAGAGCTGGTGGGGAAGACCTGGGCAGCCCTCAGCATCCTGGAGCCGGAGCCGTGCTGCGAGAGCGGGGACGCCTGGTACTTCAGGGTGGGCTTCACTTTTGAGCAAACCCAGCTGGTCTTTGCGGCCAAGGTAAGGTGGGAATTGAGGAAAATGTCCTGGGAGGTGCAGGAGGTACTGGCTGCCACGGCACGGGGAGCTGCAGTGCTGCCGGCAAGCGTGAGCCGGGAGCTTGGTTGTTTCACTGCCCCAGGTCACGCAGGCGCTTCCCCTTTTGGCACCAACTTCTGCATTTGCCGAAGGAGATGGTGCTGCTGGTGGGGGCGGGGAGGGGAGGCTCCCACGGGTCCAAAGGCTGGGTCAAGGAGAGCGGCACTGTTTCTTGCTCAAAGCTGTTCCAGCAGGCACCAGTGGGTTTGGAGGGTGTGGGGGGGGGAGCCCAGCACCATGCGTGGGTTGGACCAGCATGGCCCTGAGCTGAGGCAGCAGCCTGGGCCAGAATGAGGCATTTGGATGGGACTTGGAGCAACCTGGTCTAGCAGAAGGTGTAGCTGCTCATGGCAGGGCAGTTGGGACTAGATTATCTTTAAGGTTCCTTCCAACCTAAACACTTCATGATTCTATGATCCAGCGGCTCCGTCCTTGCTCAGCTGGCTGTGTCCTGTCTCTCTTTGCAGGTCCCTAAGCTGGGCTGCTCCAACCTGGGGGTGCAGAGCTCCCTCGGGGCACACTGCAACATCCAGCGCCTGATTGGCCGCTTCACTGACCACCTCCCTCGGGAGCTGGTGCTCCCGGGAAGCCATGGGGAGCAGAGTAGGTCCCCTTCTGGAGAGGAGCCAGCTCATCTTGCCACCCGCCCTGTCCTGCAGGTTCTTATTTCTCCTGAGGTTCCCTACCAGACCCTGGCAGGCTTTGTGAAGGGATCCCACAGTTTGCACAGGACCAGCCCTGGGCACTACGAACGTCTGGCTTGCCTCCTCCTCCTGCAGGTGTGCATGGGGCTGGAGCACCTCCGGAGACAGAATGTGGGGCTGGGAGACCTCTGCCCCGAGAACCTGCTGCTGGTGCAGTGCCCTTGTCCTGCCCAGAGCCAGCAAGGCAAGGAGGCATCCCTGGGGCTTACCCTTCCAAGGCTGCTCATCAGCAGTTTCTTCAAGGTTCAAGACAAGCGAAGACCTTGTTCTACCAGCCAAGAGCAGGACTGGACCAAGGGGCTTCCTGCACCACCCTCCCCAGTGGCAGATGAGCTGCACGTAGGCATGCTGATCTATCGGATCCTGCATGTGGACATCTCTCTGGAAAATGCCTTGGGGTTCAGAAACAACAGACTTCCTGAAATCCCCTCCTTATCCATCTATTCCATGGGACTCCAGCGTCTGGCCGTGCTGCTTCTCCACAGAGATCCCTGCAAGAGGGTCTCCATTGAGCAGGCAAGGTGCATCCTGCAGGTCCTGCTCTGGGGGCCTCGTCAGGAGCTCTTTGCCAGGAGCAAGAAGACCCTCACCCTGCTCCGGAGCTGGGTGGAGGTGAAGAGGGCTCTGTTGCTCCTCAAGTTTGCAGAGAATTCTGCTGGGGCAGGGGCAAATCCCAGCCTGGAAGAGTGGCTGTGCTGCCAGTACTTCCAGAAGGTCACTGAACACACGATCTACCAAGTCACCCAGGCTCTCTACACTCCCTAAAGTCAAGCTGAAGCTCAGCCCACCCAAAAGTTCTCCCCAAATCCAAGAGCCCATGGGGACCTGGCCAAATCCACGGGTGCTGTCTCCTGCAAGGAGCCCAAGCTGGTCCTGGCTGGGAAAACCCTGTTTGCAACTCTGAACTCACCTCCTCCACAGCACAGGAACGACGAAGCTGGGACCAAACTCCCACCCGTGGCTCCCACAACTCAGGGTGTGTTTTTACACCCTTGGCCGATTTTTATCTGTTGCTGTGAGTCCAGTTTATCAGAGCACGTCAGGAAAGATGGCTGGATGGAATCCACAGGATCAAAGGCCAATTTAGTGGCTCATTATCCTGAGTAAAGTTTACAGGACTTAAGACTTTGCACAAAACCCCCTCAGATCCTTCCTGCGGCCACGCGGCTTTTGCTGTTTTAAATAACAACACAAAGCCACACATTACAGCTCACCTTAACCATCTGCAAAGGAGAAACACAATACCTCGTCCAGCCTGCTCTTTTCAGAAATGGTTTGCGGCATAGTTAGAAATATCAGTGACATTTTAAAGGGGGAAATACAACAGCCGCGCAGCTTCAATAAAACCCCGAGCTGAGCCTCTTCAATACTGGTCCTTTATGTGCTTCTTTGACAGCCTTGCACACCCCGGTGATGCATCCCGAGAGAAACACAAAGCCAAACTTCCCTGCCCGGCGGCGATGAGCCAGAACAGCCTCGATGGCGTCTAGTAAACAGCTCGGGTCAGGTTACGGCTGCTGCCCCCGGGGACGGGGCTGCAGGGTCTGTCCTGGCTGCACCGAGGCAGGGTTGTAGCATCTGCTGCTCGGTATGAAACACGCAGCACCGTGAGAGCCCCTCCAACCTGGTCCCCTAACCCATCCGGATGCTGAGTGACCATCTCAGCGGAGCGCCGTGCATAGCTCTGCTCAGGTCATTTGTATTATTATTAATGAAGTAATTATTGATCCATTCGCAGCTGTCACCTGACAGCAACAAGAGCAGCCTCCGTGGGCTGTGCAGCCTCGGCATGCCCAGGGACGTGGGCAGGGGCACACCAGGCAGTCACTCAGTGGCGTAGCTGGATCGGAAAGGAGTCCTCTTAGGGGTCTCTGAGCCCAAAATACCCCCGGTAAACCAGAGCTGTGACCCCCCCCCCCCCCAAGCACGGCATGCTCCCAGCTCCCCCGGCTGGTGGGTTTCAGCCTCCTGCCCTGCCCGCAGAGTGTGGGGAGGCAGCAGCCTTGTCGCTCGGGCTGCAGAGGGGCCCAACACCCACCAGGTCCCACAGCCCCCCTGTGCCAGGATCCCGGGACTCAGCACCCACCAGGTCCCAAAGCCCCCCTGTGCCAGGATCCAGGGACTCAGCACCCACCAGCCCCCACAGACCCCTGTGCCAGGATTCAGGGACTCAGCACCCACCAGGTCCCACAGCCCCCCTGTGCCAGGATCCAGGGACTCAGCACCCACCAGGTCCCACAGACCCCTGTGCCAGGCTGCCCACACAGTTGGGACCATTGCCTCCCCACAAACCCAGCAGTGCTGCCCCTGGAAGAGCAAGGAGGGACCGAACAAGCTCCCCAGCCACTCCGACCCTGATATGATCACCTCCCAAGCATGGCCTGTCCTCAGAAACGTTGCTCAAAATTCAATATGGGCTTTTGGGCCAAAAACATGAAGGAGGGGTTGTCCTGGGTGAGCCTCAGCCCTGCAGTCCCCAGCGCCTCTCCTGTAGTATCTTGCGTGGCTACAAGATGGCAGTAAAGCCCCTGGCACAGCAGCAGCTCACCCGAAGCCACCTTGGGCATCTGATCCTGGAAAAACAATGACAAAATCTGCTTCCGTCGGTGCCTGCAGGCCCCCAACCCAGTGCTGGCACCTCCCAGCTCCCCTGTTTCTGGTTTCCACCTTGGGTGACCCATTCCCCTTCTGCCAGGAGCAGCTTGGAGCACCCAAGGTTACTGAAACATCTACAGGGGATCATGGCCTTCAAGGTAGGACCATGTCCGTCTCCACACTGAAGTGCTTGTGGAAAGCAGGTGACAGCACAGGCACTGCACAGGAAAACAAGAATTTCTCTAGAAAACCAGTTTATGAACTTCAGACCTTTGTCCACCTGCTGAGTAAAGGAGGAACATCCTCCCTCCAGCCATGCCCACCTCCTCTTTGCTGGCCTTCAGCACAGCAAGAACAGCAAGTTCACAGCTTTCCAAAAAAAACCCCACAGGAAGAGCACAATCATACAGCCACAAAAAGAAATGGCAAGGGACCTGTGGGAAGGAGACCTCTCACCTTTGCTGGGCTGTGGCACAGTCAGGAACCTTGATCCCAGCAGAGGTGACAACTGGTGTGACACAGTGTACCCCAGGACCCCACGAGCAGAGCACAGCCCAAGATTGGGCAGCACTATTGAGGGGCTGAATAAAATATCTGAAGCCAATTCATCAGACCATCAAGAACATCCACCTCTTGCTCTGCTGCTAATTTACCCACAGGCTCTCTGGGAACACAGTACCCCAGGGTACTTAGTGCTGCAGGTCCCACCACAGGATCTGCTCCCTGCTACCTTGCTGAGAAGGGAACTTCAGGGATTGCATTTTGGTGTATTCCATGTGATTCCAGGACAGCTGAGCCCAGAACATCTGCCTCAGGATGACCCGTGGAGTGATCCTTAGGCCCCCTCACTTCTCAACATCTCACAAAGTAGAGTTCTAAAAGCAACACTCAGTGGGGATGTCAGGACGAAGATCATGTGCTCACAGCATAACAACCCAGTCAAACACCCATCCAGGGATTCACCACTCCAAGGTTTTAGAGAGGAAAAATAAATCAGCTTAAATGATGCCAAACATTCTTCCAAAGCTGCAAGTGCTGGAAAAAAATAAATTAAATCCAACACTTCAAAGCACAGCCCTTTGGAGACATCTCTCCAGTCTTCACAGCAAGTTTTGTTATCCTTGGGAAACTAGCAGCCATTTGCCTTTCTGTTCAGTATCCTGAACCCCAACAGGTGTCCAGGGACCCCAACAACAACAGGCACTGCTTGACAGCAGCCCCTTCTCCTTACTCTGCAACCCCATTCTGTTTCCCCAGAAGAGTTCTGGAGGCCACCCAGCCCCAGTGAGTTTACCTAGAGAAGTGCCACAAATCTTCCTGGACCACAAAGAACTTGCCCAGCCACCCTGCACACTGAGCAGACACTGGTGTAGGACTCCAGTTACTGCTCAACACAGACTGAAGTACCCCAAGTTGCCTGGAACCTCAGGGCAGCCCAAGCTGTGCTTCTCTCCATGTCACTTGTGACTCCCCAACTAATACGTGCCCCAAAGCATGCCATGAAACACTAGAATTGTCACCAGAGTTCAGTGATAGGACAAGGGGTAATGGTTTCAAACTGGAAGAGGAAGAAATTCTTCACTGGGGGGGTAGGAAGACACTGGAACAGGTTGCCCAGGGAAGCTGTGGCTGCCCCATCCCTGGAAGTGTTGAAGGGCAGGTTGGATGGGGCTTGGAGCAACCTGGTCTGGTGGGAGGTGTCCCTGCCCATGCAGGGGGTTGGAACTGGATGATCTTTAAGGTCCCTTCCAGCCCAAACCCTTCCATGATTCTGTGACAGAGCATAGATGCAGTGATCCCAAATACCTCTGGAAATGGACAACCTGCAAATTATTTATCTCAGATTTTTACAGGATTGCTAGACTATTTAAAGTCCTAGATTATTTAAAGTCCTGGTGGATCATAGCCATGAGTTCCAGTCAAGCAAAGAATGACCAACATCTTCGTGTACCTGCAGCTTTAATGGTTGGGGCAGTTCCAGAGCCACCTCTTCCAGACTGCAAGTCTTAAACAGCTTAAAACCAGCAATAAAAAGTAAAATATAAATTTTTATTTAGAATTAAAGCAAATACTTCAGTATCACAAACACAATATTAAACTTCAAGAAATATACTGCTAATTTGGAGGGAGCATTTATTTGCACAACCACAACATGCACACAAATCCAGAAAAAGATGTGGAGTCTGAAATTTTCAACATCTCACCACCAGAGCAGTTGGTCACAATGCTTCCAAGAGTTTACATAGACTGTAATAGATGTTGACAAAATTTCTACAGAATCATCTTTATAGACAACAAGAAAGCTCTAAGAGGCAAACATTGCAATCTATTCTTCTTCTGAGGAGTCTCTCTCAAACGTGTAGGCCATGAAGCAAGCATCTGGTCTCTTGGGGACAAGGGGATGCCCTGGTCTCACAATCTCAAAGCCCAAAAAGCTGAAAGTACGGAGCAATGCAGCTAGAAAAAAAAAGCAGAAAACAAGTTTCATCCATATGACACTACAACAAGTAAAGCATCCACCAAAACCAACTTCAAATACTGCATTCCCCTCTCTATAGAGACACACCAAGGGTTCACACCTACCTCTATCATCTCTGTTCTTGTGGAAACAAATGAACACGTGACCAACTCGAAGCTGTTCTTCAGCAAACTCTAGAAGAACTGCAAAACTACAAGACAAAAACAAGGTGTTCAATGCACAGGAGCAAGCACTTCCCTCCAAAATAGTTGACAAGGTTCCATGAGCTGATCTGCACATGAACTTGTAAGTCTCACACCAACAGGAGATCCCTGAGCTCCAGCTTGAACTTGAGGCAGAAATCTAACTCTTCATTCATACAAAAAAAAACATGCTTTTCTGTTGCAGCTGAAGGGACAATTGCATGAGAGGCTCTGAACCAGGCTGGTGTTTTCAGTGGGTAAAAGCAGCCACCTAGTACCTGGGACCATGGCCTGAGATCACAGAGCTCTTGGGTGGTTCTGCCTTACAGAACAGGTAGAAGTGGTCCTCACACACAGGTCACTTAGTTGCAGCCTCTTACAGAAGAGCATAAAGCACCATAATTAGACTTCAACTGTCAGAGCAATGGAAGCAAAGATCAGCAACAGGACAGTGTCATTCCACCCTACTGACAAGCCTTCAAGATGGAGGCAAGAGAAACTGCAGTTGGTTTTATTCCACTCACCTGTCTTTGCTCCCTTCAGGCAGAGCACCACTGGGAATTTCTATATAGAGGTTGTTGTTGTTCAGCACTGCTCTCCAACTAATGTGTTTGGCATCTGTAAGCCTTGACTGGACATTCAGAATTCTTGTCCTGTTATTAGATGTTAGTTCTTCTGTTACATTCAGCCGATTATCCTGTAGCAGGAACACGTGCAAAGTTACTTCCAACTCACTTCAGAGAAGGGATAACTCATTAACAGGCTTGAGGCAAGAAATGCATTCCAGCTCACCAGAGCTAGCTGC
This sequence comes from Hemiprocne comata, assembly GCA_020745705.1. Taxonomy (NCBI): domain Eukaryota; kingdom Metazoa; phylum Chordata; class Aves; order Apodiformes; family Apodidae; genus Hemiprocne; species Hemiprocne comata. The sequence goes on along the minus strand of CM036611.1, from coordinate 2,232,832 downwards.
TTTATGATTATTATTCATACTCACCGAATAAAATAAATTAGCTGAAAGATTGTGATCCCTCTGACTATTCCCTCGCCCACCTGGGATCTTCAGGGGTGGGTGAGGGACATCAGGAGCACCACCGAGGCCCCGGACCCAGGTTACTACAGCAATTGAAGGGAACCCTGGAACTGAAAGTGCCCACAGTTAGAAAGGTAAACAGACAGCAGCAGACAAAGCTCTGTGAATTTTAGGTTTTAACCAGTGATCAGATGGCAAGATTTCAGAGAAAAACCAAACCAAAACAAACCCAGGCCAAGGGAACTCCTCCCACTGCCACCTAAGCCAGTGGCAAGACAAAGGAACCTCCAGATGAGGGCCAGGAACACTCCTGCCCAGACCCACCAGGGGCAGAAAGCTCCTACAGTATTTTTGAGGGAAAAACTAATTTGGAGATGAAAATATTCTCAGCTTGAAATGAGCAAGGTGCATCTCTGTACCAAGGCAGTAGTATGCTTGACCTGCACCATTCTGCCATCACACCAGCAAGGTCCCATTTTCTCCCCCACCCTGCTCTCATGAACTACCACGAGGATAAGATGGAAATCCTTTTTCCCCTCTTGATATATGACTTCATTACCTTAGACCTTTCCCTCAGCACATCACAGCCAATAGTCTCACGGATGCCACTACCCCAAATATTTTCACCACGCTCAGAAGCAAAATTGCCAGTTTGAACTTCCAGACCTGAATGTCTGAAAAACCCACAGACCCCCTGAAAAACCCACAAGCCTTTTCTACCGAATTCGGCAGAGCAGTTTGACACCGCTCGGCTTAAATTCAGCCCTTGACATTAAGATACGAAATATATTATATGCGTGCTAAATTTCACCCTTGATCTAAGCCTGTTTAAGGGAATAAGCCTTCTTACAGCAGGCAGAGCAAAGGCTGTGCTGCCTGGCCCCTCCCTCTGCACCATCCTTCACCCTGCAGGCTCACTCTTCAGTTGCGTCATCTCAGCAGATGCAGCAATCGAGGCCCTCGGGGAAATTGTCACAATCGTCCTGTTTGTGAGTGCCAGCAGCCATTTGCAAATCAGAATAAACATGTAGAAAAATAATCCACCATTTTGCACCGTTCGTAGCCGGTTTCTTTTCTCTTTTTTTTTTTCATGAGCTGGAAACTTGTGATGCATAATCCACATCAGAAAGGCACTGAATGGCTATTTAGGTCAAATATGAGATGCTGGAAGGCATTAGTAAGCCCAGCAACTGAGAAGTTGTATTAAAAATTGCACTCTCGATTAAATGAGCATTCAATCCGTTATTTTAGGCTCTTTCAAAGACAGACACTCTTCTTTAGTGCTAGTATTAGGTATTTATGTTAGAATGATTGTAGAGCTACACATTCCTGAGTGCCCTTACAAACAAACCCCCTGTTCTGAAGCCTGAAGTGGCAATCTTGGGTACAATTCCACCCTTTCCCCGATGAAAGGCAGTGCATAATGAAGGCTGCCTCATAATCGAGAATATATTTTAGAGTGATGTTTGTGTGCACTTACTGCTCTTGGAAAAAAACAACCTTTACACAGCAGCTACGTATAAAAATGGCTTTCTAAGAATTGTAAAGTCCACATAGGTCTAATCATGGCTTCTTCACAGACAGGCAGACTGACGTCCTAAGCTTCCATCACTCTACACTGGTCACCCCGATTCAGGTATTTTCTTCCCAGCATCTGTAGGGACTGTTTAATCTTTTGGTTGAGTTTTAAACAACCAGCTCCCTTAACACCCTCATGTTCTACTTTAGGCTCAATACCCTCGATTAGACTTTTGAGAATATCTACCATTACATAAGGGGATAACAGCTTTCAATCCTTTGATATCTTCGCCTAATTGTGTTGGGGTTTTTTTCCCCCCCCTAGTAGGAATAAAGCACCTCCAGGCCCTGCCTCCAGCCCGGCTTTGGTCTCCAGGCACCTTTTCAGCCCGTTAACTGGCCCGGGAGCGGCTGACGGACCCGCCGCCTCCCCCGAGGGCCCGTTGTGCGTTGCTCAAAGCTTCCTCCCACGGTTATGACAACTCCGGAGATGCGCTGGGACGGGGGCTCTCCCTGCAGGCAGCCGCCAGCTAACGTGGCACATGGCGTGAGGCTGCCGGCTGTGTCAGGAGACTCCGGGGGTGGCGGCTGAGGGCAGCTCCCCCACCCCGGGGAGGGGGAACGTGTCACCCGGCACGGCGGCGAGTCACACCGGACGGGGCGGGCGGGGTGCGGGTAGAGTGGATGCGGGGAGGCACCGCCTTGAGCGTTCAAAAAAACAACCCTTTTTAATTTTTTTTTTTTTCTCCCCCTTCCCCCCCACCTCGTTCTGCGGGGGAGGAGGCCAGGCCGCTGCGCTCAGCCGCCCCTCCCCCACCCGCCACGGAGCACCCCTCCCCCCGGTCACGGGGGAGGCGACCGGCGCTTGAGAGACCAGGAGGAGAAGGATCAGGGCGGGCCCTGAGGGGAAGGGAGGAGGCGGCGAGCGCCCAGCGGTGCGAAGGCTGGGGGAGGCCCCAGCCCCTCACCTGCTCTGTCCGGTACTGAGGCTCAGCACAGCGGGCATGATGGTACTTTTATTCCCCTCTTTCTCTCTAGCGAAGCAGTGACTGTTGAGTATCCGCTGCAGGGAGGATTTCACCATCCGGCCGCTCTGGTCCGAACCCCGAAACCCTCCGCCGCCCCCGCCGGCCGCTCTCCAGGCGCTGCTACACAAAATGGCAGCGCTGCTGCAGTGGCTGGTTATATACCCCTGTCAGGCCACGCCCCCTCAAGGCAACGCCCCGCGTATCTGGCCACGCCCCCTCCCCGGAGAGGACTCCCGGCCGGTGAAGGGCCCGGTTGTCCCTTAGAAAATCTCGCTTTCCATTGGCTGAAGGGAGTGCGGGGGGCGGAACAGCGAGTTCTTTCCCTATTGGCTGGCAGCGTGAGACGGCTCAGCATTGGTTAGAAGAGCGCCAGGTCGGGGAGGGGGGAGGCATAGCTGTCTTTGATTGGCTACGTCCGCAACGGGTGGGCGGGGTCTGGCGGGGCTCGGTCGGGAGGCCTCAGCGCGGCGCCGCAGCTCGCACTCCCCTCAGAGCCGCTGGTTCGAGTCCTGTGTCCGCGCCCCCGCAGAGAGAGGTAAACTGCGGCGGAGGGGAGGGGCCAGCCCTCCGCGCATGCGCCGGCGGGGGGGGGGGAGCGGAGCCGGGGCGGGGGGGCGGCCCCGGTTGTGAGGGTCGGAGGGTCGGAGTCTCAGTACGGCGTTGGTCTTTGCTGCACCTCGGCTGCCCGTTCGCTGGAGCAGCGTGGTCTCCTGTGGGGAGCGGTAGGCCGGGGTAGGGGGGGGCATCGCAGCCCTCCGATCTGCCCTTGCAAAGCGTTTGTGGGCTCGATGCTGAGGGAAACTTCAATTAAAAGAATCATTTTTAAAAAAACCCAGGTACTGGAGGGTGGTCCCCAAAAGGACGGGGCGAAGTTGGGAGGCGGTTTTGCTGCGCCTCCCAGCTGCAGCATCCCCCAGTTCCCCTCGGCCTGTGTGTGATCGACATCTTCGGTTGTCTGGGGACGGGGCAATGGTTAGTTTCACTTATAAACGGGGAAAAAAAAAAAAAAAAAGCTTTCTGTTGTAGCCTCACGAGGAAGTGAATAAATCCTGGCTATTTACATAGCAGAAGTTGGTCTGCTTCCCCACCCCCAGAGCAAACAGCCTGGTGCTCTGCTTACCATCTCCTTGGGAGGATTTTGGAAATCCCAGGCTTGGGGACACGGGTGGGTCTTTCTGCAGCCCCACGGCAAGAACAAGGTCTGGAGAAAATATATTAATCTGACAGTGGGACACTCCACTCCTCTGATGGAAACACAGATTCATCCCTTCAAAGGGGAGAGGGTCAGCCTCCAAAACTGAACTTAAAGTCAGCAAATGTGTACAAAAGGTAAAGAGGTTATCATTTCCATGGCAGGAGTTCTCTGACTCAGCCTTTTCTGAACTTTTCAGCCTGAAAACCAAATCAGAAGCACATCACAGAAGTCAGGGCATCTCCTAAACACTGGATCCTTAGCCTGTATGGAAAGAAAGCTCAAAATAATTGTTTAAATTATGCTTAATTGAGTTTGCAGTCAGGTATGCCTTGTAAATTAAGTGGAAAAAGGTGTTTATAGAGCCAAAGAAAACTACTAAAGATACAGAGTAATGATTTTCAGATGGCTGAAGTACTTTTTTCTGCATTCAACTAGGGCCACATCATGACTATTTTATTGCCCTCAGGTACCATAGCTGCATTTGGGCATTTATCTATTTATTTATTTCTTTTCCTATCTTGCTTATTTTTATTTGCGTCAAAATATTCCCATCCAGGAGCTCTGAGCACAGGGATAGTTCCACTTTGCAGAAGGATTAAGTGTCTAAATCCCCACCCACCTTCTGTGTCCTGAAACTGCTCTGATTGACTATGATGGAACCAAGTGTAGTGCCAAAAAAAAAACCCCACTGTCTGTTCTCTTGCAGCTTGGCTGAGAAGCCCAGCAGGCAGGGAATAGTCTGGGAGTCATGGCAAGTGAGAAGTGTTGAGGGAAAAAAATCCTTTTCCTGCTGCAGGTATCTGCACTCGGCTCCCAGAACACAACTGGGACAACTGGTGGCTTCCACCCCAAACTCTAGATTTGGCTGTGGATTTCTGGAGGGGAAGCTGGCTGCCATTTCATGTGTTACCCAGAGAGCAACTGGAAACAATGGGAGAGCTGCAGTCCAGGAATATCCGGACCAAATGAAGCACATCAGAGATGATTTAGCAATTCATGTTTTGTGTGTTGTTTAAGGAAAGTTTTCCTGATGGAGGAATGAATGTGGGGGAGTGGAAGGGCTGACTGCCTTCGTGTTTTGTGGTGGGCTTCATTATTTCTAATAATGGCCTTAAAACTGGAAGAGGGAGATTTAGGTGAGAAATTATTCAGTGTGAGGGTGGTGAGACCCTGGCCCAGGTTGCCCAGGGAAGTTGTGGCTGCCCCATCCCTGGAAGTGTTGAAGGGCAGGTTGGATGGGGCTTGGAGCAACCTGGTCTGGTGGGAGGTGTCCCTGCCCATGCAGGGGGTGGGATTTAGAAGATCATTAAGGCCCCTTCCAACCCAAACCATTCTATGATTCTATAATTTACATAGTTTTCAGACTCATTCCTTATAATGGCACTGTGTTAAAGGGTATAATCTTTGCAGCTGCTTTCCCCTTTACTGTGGCACTGGGAACAGGTTTCTCCTTTGGATACCTGTCATCTCAAGGGGCCATCATCCCATTTTCCAGTCGAGTGACCCAGATAACACTGTGCTGCTCTGGAGTCTGCAAAAAGCCAAATCAACCTGTTTTGGTTTTCTGTGTTAAATAGCGTGTGGGATTAGTTCCAGCTGCAGTTTTGCTGAGATAGCCTGACTTCAGTTTAGCAATGACAGTGATTCATAAATCCTCCCAGAGATGCCTCTGACTCACAATTTCAGGATTACCAGCTGAGGCAGTTTGAGATGTTGCCATCTCCAGCTGGTTTTTCACCACTGCTTTGCTGTGATTACCCTCCCTGTGGCAGCAGGGCAGGCAGAAAGAACTGTGTGGTGTTGTCTCAGTTGCTCCAGCTGCATTCCTGGTTTGGCATCATGGTCCAAACCCATCTCAGTCCCTGGTATTATCTAATACACTGGGCAGTCAACCCCAAGAGCTGATGTGTGGGCATCCATTCCCACCTGGCCATGTCTGCTGTGCCACAGCAGCTTTCAACACAAAGGCAAGATGGACAACAGCAAATGGAGAATCTTGTCCATCAAGGTCCTGAGGGCTCATATCATAGAATCATAGGATGGTTTGGGTTGGAAGGGACCTTAAAGATCATCTAGTTCCAATCCCCCTGCTTGGGCAGGGACACCTCCCACTAGCCCAGGTTGCTCCAAGCCCCATCCAACCTGCCCTTCAACACTTCCAGGGAGGGGGCAGCCACAACCTTCCTGGGCAACCAAATCCTATGCATGCTGGTGCCCACAAACAGGCTGTCAAAGGCCCCCTCATTCCACTGGCTCCCACCTACCACAGCCTTCCCATCTCCAAAAAATACATGTTTCAAAGGAGCAGCATAGTCCCCAAAGCAGGAGATGGAGCAGGGAGCTTCTATCAATCCTCTCCTGAGCTGCTCACTGACCTCCTCTGAGGAGAGCAGGCAGCAAGTCCCAGTTGTCCCGTGTTCTTACACAAGCAGGACGCAGCAATTAGGCTGGATGGAACGACCTGGGAAAAATCTCTCATGCAGTCTGAGTTACTCAATAACCAGACCTGTTCACAGAGCAAGTACAGAAGAAAACACAACTGTTCCATGTTAGGAATCTAAGTTGAAATTGTTTCAGCTGAGGGAAGCTAGGGGGTTTCATTTTCTAGAACTTGCTTTTCCTTTTTTTTTTTTTTGCTTGTTCCAGCATGCTTTCCAGGCTGTTTTAATACAAGAGGTCTCCAACATTAGCCAAAATCACCAGTTAATGGTTCTTTGTCAAGCTTTTCTAGTTTTTACTTTCTGAAATACATTAGATGTGAAGAAGAGTTTATGGCAGCACAGGGGTAAAGTCAAATTAAAAACTGGTAGCTGACTTATATAGATGTTAGAGCATGAAATGGGCAGGGTAAGTAACTGAATGTCTTTCCTCTTCGTTGTCCATTTTCAGGTTTGCAAGTGTTTGTGATCAGATGACATGAAACCAGTGCTTAAAAAGAGGCACAGGACCTGAAACACTCGTAGGACTTGCCCGTTCTGAGATCCTGCATGTTGGCACCATAGTCGTGTCACACCTTTTATTTCAAGAAGGAAAGAGAAACTGTTCTGTTGTTTAGGTGATTAAAACATAACTAAATAACATGGCTGCCAATCGTAGTGTTTTTCTGCTGCTGAGGAGGCTGTTGGAGAGTGGGCTGGTGTGGGCTTCATTGAAGCAGCTCCTGCATCCATGGTCCTAGAGGAGGAACAAAGCTCCAGTGAAGGTGAATGGGGAAAAAAAGTGGTGTTTGACATGTAGCAGAACCCCCTGTATATCTTCTGTGTAGCAGCATCGTGCTGTCATGGCTCGTTTTGAATGGGGAAATAGATGTTTAGGACATTTAGCAGCATCGTGGGAATTCATCCATCCCTGATTTGCTGACCAGGGAAGTACAACAGAAAGAAAAACACGAGCTCTGCTTTAAAGCCCATGCAGTCCTTACATAGCATTGCCCACTTAGTAACTCCCCAAAAATGGTCAAAAAAACAAATTAATAAATTAATTGAGCCAGACTATAAAATCAAGTCGTTCTGATTGCCTTTTTTTTTTTTCTTCTCTGTTTGCACTCCAGGAAGACTCTCTTTTTCCTCACAGTTTTAAGACTTACCTAGAGATGTAGCCAAGCACCAAAACACGACACAAACTGAGACAGAGCTGTTTGTTGTGTTTGCACAGAAATCATTGTGTGTGATGACTTCTCTACCCTGTAATTTAGCCAGTTTTAGCCCCAGAATGATTTCAATATTCATCTTGGTCAGCTTTGTGGGGAGACAAAGTACAGCAAAAGCTTGTGAGGTCCTGAACAGTGTTATTTCTAAACTTTATGAGACCTATAGTTTGTAAGTCCTGTAAGGAGGGCTCAAGTCTACCCATCTCCTTCCTTAGAACTTCTGGTTCATTTCCTTACAGGTAACAGTTAACTACCAGTTACCTAATTTTAAATCCTCCCCCACTAAAAATGCTATTTGGTGTGTTAGAATCTATTCTGATCTTTGTGGGACATGTAATTAGAACACTGTTTCTAGCTGGAAAACTCTTTGCTCATTTTCATTGTCATCTGTGCAAGACTGATTTGAAGGTCAGGTTTCCTGCAGACCCACTTGTGCTGGAAGGAGATTCTGCATGCCACTGCAAAGTGAAGCTGGAATTTTCAGATGTTTACCAGCACAGGGGAGAATTTCTTTTCCAAGATCTTTGTGAGATACTGAACCAGAAGAAAGCAGTCCCTAGTTCGTCAGGCCAACAAATGTCTGTACTTCTCACCAGAGAAACTTTGGATCTCTGCTTTCTCACTTAAAAACAGCTGGTATGAAGAGGACTCTGTATTGAATGCAGATGAGGTAACAGATGCTTGAAATGCTTTAAAGTCTTGTTATCTGATTTAGGGGTGTAATCCAAGGTAGTGCTGCTCACCTGATAAGCGCTGAGTTGTTTGCTTGAAGCTTGCAGGATCAAACTTACCAGTTTCCGTGTAAAAATAATGTGGGGGTGAGGGGAAGAGTCTGAAATGAGAAGAGGAACTGGAGTCAGCTAGAGAGCTGGCAGCAGGGGACACGAGGCAGGGTCCGAGGCTGGCACCTCAACATTTCTGGGGAGAGACTTGTGCTTGAGCCGTTCGTCGTCACGGTTCTGTGATTTAAGAATAATTTTCCACAAGCTTGGCTTTTGTTATTGATTCTTCTCTGGGTTCTTGCTGCCAGCGATGAGCAAATGATCACGAGGAATTCAGAGGTGGTTACAAAACGATAAAGTGGAAGATGTTGCGACATCCTCCCTTCCACAATCCATTTTCTGTTTCGCTTACGCTGGGCAGCTCACATCTCCATCCCCTCCCCAACTGAAGGAGAGGTGGTTAAGGTCTGGTTCTTGCAAAGGGTGCAAGGCCAGAGGGGAGCTCAGCTGGGAAAGGAGATCGAGCCCTTTCCTTCCCCATTAGCACGGGGGAGTGTGGAGGGGTGCACAGCACCCCCCAGAACCAGGTCCTGAGGAAAAAGAGCCCCTTGCAAAACACACGATCAGCATTTTGGTGTCCAGCAGCTTTATGGAATTCTTTGTTGAATATTTTCTTTCTCTGCTGACCCCTTTGTGTGGTGGATTTATGAGTTTACTTTTTGCTTAGCTTCCCTTTTCTCTTCCAGGAGAGTTCAGCACCATCTGATGTTTCTGTGCAGGATGGGCTACTCTCCCAGCCTCTGTGTTGGGAAGGCGAGCGTGGCTTGTTTTCCTTTAGTCCCTGTTGTGCTTGGGTCAGTCAGCCTTAGGGACGAGGAAGTGCACAGCACAGCTCAGCTTTTGTAACTCCTAATTTCGTTTGGAAACGTTATCAAAACAAACAGATGCCAGCAGGATGAGCGTTAAGACCTGTGCAGAATCTGCCCTGTCAGAAACGGGTTCAGAGACAGTTTTGCCTGCCTAAACATTTCACCCAGCAGCTCATTAAAATGGATATATTCAAAGGAGGCTTTTCCCCCCCGATTAGATCATTCCTGTGATAAGAGCATTAACGAGCACATTTTCCCATAAATAAAATGAACAAGCCTCGAGGGCAGGGAAGGTTGTTTAGCCTGCAATAAGTTACGTGGCACACTCGTCCTGTAGAGCTGCAAGTCAGGGAACCAGTTCACCCTTTTGCTGTAGCTGAGAACAAGCCCCAGAACAGCCTCTGACCAGCAGAATTGGCGAAGTGGGATTCCTTCCAGCTGTGTGTTTGTGCTGCTTTATTTTGGGTATAATCCCTGTGTATTCAGTGCTCAGCAAAGTCACTGGCCGGAGCTCACCCGGCGCTGTGCCAGCAGCCAGGGCAGCCCTCGGGGTGCTGGGGAAGGAGGGGGGGGGACCAGGAGGTCCAGCCCTGGTAGCACTTTTCCTGGGCTGTTTATTTGAGCTGCACGCAGCCTTGTGCTTTTTTGCCCGTGAGCTATCCGTGTTTGAACCAATATTTACTCAATATTGAACTCGGTATTTGCTCAGTGTACCAAGGTAGTCAGCAATCCCTCTGAGTGAGAGTGGAGCTGGAACCAGCCACCAGGCCAGCTGAGCAGCTCAGGTTGTTTACATTTTGTTTTTTTGAAAAATACTCTTGAATTTCAGGCTGGTGAAAGGTGGCAGCTTGGGAGCTCTGGTGAACCTTTGTCCATGCAGCAGGTAGAGGGATGGCAACGCCAGGTTCCCCTGCAGCATGTCCCCTCCTACCTGCCTACCCACTGTGCCTCCTCAGCCAGGGAAGCCCCCCTGAGCAGCGGGTGGGGAGCAGCCCCCCAACCTGTGCAGGCCTCAGTGTCTCCCCACTGCTTGGTCTGTAGGAGACAGGCTGAAATCCAAGGAGAATCGGTGCCATAGGGATGTTTATAAGGGATTGACAGCAAACTGTCACCAAAAGCCACCAGCTTGTCATCCCACTTCGGAGTAGAGGCTTTAAAATGAGGTCGGGTCTATTTCATTGCTAGAATATTCCAGTTTTCTTAGGCTTTTATTTATTAAGCCATTCTAGCTAGAAATTAACTTCCCCTGTCTCCCGTTTGTAATGAACGCTAGAAGAAGCTGAGGTTGGATGGGTTCATTGCTTACCCTGCTGAAAAGGTGTGACCTGTTTCTGAGCAACCTGGTCTAGTGGGAGGTGTCCCTGCCAGTGCAGGGGTTGGATTTAGATGATCTTTAAGGTCCCTTTGCACCCAAACCATTCTATGATTCTATGACAAAACGCTGCCGTGTTTTCCAGCCCCGATCCTGAGAGCATCGCGATGCCTGTCCCTGGGTTTCTGAAGTATCCAGGCTTCAGGGGAGTTGTTTATTCCCACGTGTCCTGCTGTGTGTAAACCCAGCAATCTCACACATGTCCCAACTCCACCCACGGGGCTTTCATAGAGGCAGGGTAGCCTGATCTTTGGGGAGTGCAAAAGTGCACGTTCACGCAGAGCTGAGCACGTGCTTGTAGCTCTAAGTAAGACCAACAGATTTCCAAAGGTGCCAGAAGATAACAAGGTGGCAAAAGGAAGGCAAGAAACCTTGAAATCTCTATTCTGGATTGGACTAATGACCTAGTTAGGTTGGTTTCCTGCTTACAGTGACTTTTACAAAGTACTTCAGATGATGGTCTGAAAACCTGCTGCTTCAGAAGTGTGTGGAAAGAAAGGGAGCAGTTGTGATTACAGAAAATAAACTGTCTGGGCAGGAGTTAAGGATTGGTTTTGAAATTTGTTTTGGGGGTTTTTTTAGCTACTGAAGCCATTCTATTCCTCTGGCCATCTGATCCCCTTAAAAATGTTTGTCCTCTCTTGGGTCAGAGAGTTTCCACTTTGGATTGCCTGGTGGGTACGATTTCTTGCAGATTGCACTGCAGCTTGTAACGGTGCCCTGCCTTCCTGGTGCTTCCCTGGACTCTTGTCCTACAGCACGTGAATTTCTTGGCTCGGGGCTCCTTCTACCCCGTGATGTTTCCGTGTTTGTTTGGCTTCACACACAGACACATCCTCCATCTCTGGCTGCCAGCCGTCAGGCAGCGGTGGGAGCCAAAGATCATGTAGTACCCAATTGTGCAGTCTCAGCCCGTCTGCAGACTCATTGAGCTCATTAGGGAGGAAAATGTAATCAGCTCCCCTTCAAGGAACAGGATGTGACAGGAAGCAATGGGAGTCAGCAGGTCAGGCCTTAGCAGCTGTCAGAACAATGTGCACAGGACGGCAGCTCTGCACTTCTGCTAGATCAACTCACGGGCTTAATGGGCTGGAGCAGGCAGAGTAAAACTGATCCTGCAGAGAGCAGAGCGTGTGGTGGCCGTGGCAGCAGATCCTGCACCATCCCTGTCACCTCCTGTACTGATGAGACAGTGAAAATAGGATCCGTGGTTTACACGTGTAGCTTCCAGTGCCACCTCTCAGTCCTTGCAGCCCTCGTGCTGTAACTACCTGTGCTTGTGCTGCTGTGCGTGGGGAAACTGAGGCAGGGAGAAGGGACCAGGTTTGGGCCGCACAGAGGCAGAGCTGAGGTGGGAGCTGGAGATGTCTCACACCTTTATTAATAAGCATCTCATTAATGCTTATAAATATCTCCAGGGGGTGTCAGGAGGATGGGGCCAGACTCTTCTCAGTGGTGTCCAGGGACAGGACAAGGGGCAATGGGCACAAACTGGAGCACAGGAGGCTTGACCTGAATAGGAGAAAATACTTCTTGACTCTGAGGGTACCAGAGCCCTGGGACAGGCTGCCCAGGGAGGCTGTGGAGTCTCCATCCCTGGAGACATTCCAAACCCACCTGGACATGTTCCTGTGGGATCTGCTCTAGGGGATCCTGCTCTGGCAGGGGGTGGAACTGGATGATCTCCAGAGGTCCCTTCCAACCCCACCACTCTGGGATTCTGGGATTCTGTGCCTTTGATCCCTTCATGTTGCCTCCTTGGGCCTCGAGTCATAGGAGACTAGGGGGGTTGGGTCACTTTAAAAAATCTAGTTACCTCAAAGAACCTTTAAATAAGGAAAATGTTCAACTGAATCTAAATTATCTGTCCTACCCTGTCTCAGCTCTCATTGATAATCCTCTTTGTTGCCTTTAAAAATATTTATGGGAGATTGGCAGTCACAGTCGTGTTTCATCCTCTTTTCTATTGTACTGGGTGTTTCTTTCAATGGTTTCCTGATGTCTCCCCTTTTGGTATTGTTAGGTTTTTGTATTGTGGTTTTAAGATTTTAAATGGGTTCAGAAATATCCTTGCTTGTGGTAACTGGAGACTTTTCCCCATGTACTGTTAGGGAGGTGGCTGCAAGATATCAATTTATACAAAATTGTGTGTGTTTTATTTTAGTGTTTTCACGGTGATGTCGACTGACGTGTCACCATCCTGGGCACCATGGCTGCAGCCTGGGGCTTTGCTGAGCAACACCAGGGCAGTGGCACCAAAACTCTGGTGATTTGCAGCAGGACTTTTGCATCACTACCTTCTGTGCCCCTGGGACTTCTAAAACTCTTTCAATTTTAACAACAAGCCTTTCCTGAACCTCACATGCAGAGCTATGCAAATAAAGTGTAGTAATATATAAGGCTTGATTAAACCTTAATGGATGGGGGGAGATTGAGGTGAGACATGAGGAGGAAATTCTGGAGTGTGAGGGTGGTGAGACCCTGGCCCAGGTTGCCCAGGGAAGCTGTGGCTGCCCCATCCCTGGAAGTGTTGAAGGGCAGGTTGGATGGGGCTTGGAGCAACCTGGTCTGGTGGGAGGTGTCCCTGCCCATGCAGGGGGTTGAGACTGGATGATCTTGAAGGTCCCTTCAAACCCAAACCATTCCATGATTCTATGACTGAGCCTTTATCATTCCAGGTCAGACTGTAGTAGGGCAGGCTGGGACTGAGGTGTTCAGACCTGCTTTAGGGCTGGTGTCTCCAGGTCACTGCGGGATGCAGAGCTGGGTGGATGTTGTATTCATGCTGGCAGCAGCAATTCTGTGTCCAGCCTTGACCATAAGCCATCAGAGAGGACTTTGTTGTTTTCATCTTGGTGCTGAGCTTTGTATCAAGGATTCTGTTAGTTACCATTTCAGAAGTTGCCATATAACCCACGCTCCTGGCCCAGAAAAGGATCCGTTCCTGACAGATCACAGAATCATTCTGTTTGGAAAAGACCTTTAAGATCATCAAGTCCAACCATAACCTCCCTCTACCAACCATTAACCCAACTCTACCAATTCCAGTGCTTAAACCCCCACCTCACTCCAACTTCCTTTCAGGTAGAATCGATAAACAAAATATAAAATATAGGGAAAAAAAAATTCAAACCCAGTATTTTCTGCTTATATATAAAATATAGTTAAGAGAGCAATGTGTCTAACCTGCTCATAAAACCTTTCAGTGACAGGGAGGCCAACACTCCCCTAGACAACCTTCTCAAATTTTTTTGTGTCTTTATTCCTACTGCTATTTGGGCTTTTCCCCCTTGAATTCATGACTGCAATTCATCTTTCTGTTACCATGGGCAAGATGACAGTTTCTCCTCAGTCTCTCTTCATTGTGTTCATACAGCACACATTCAGACTTTTTCTTTGGCCAAAATTCTTCTTCCAGCAGTTCCAATGAGACCTTTTTTTCCATGACCTCCAGGTATAACAGCTGTGGCACATTTGTTTGGAATAAACTGTAAGATGAGGGAAAACAAGCTGTTCTTAATTTCCCTTGAAAATAAGCTATTGTTGCAGCTCGCCAAGATCCATGCTCGTTAGTTACCAATCTCAAGGCACAGGCATTCCCAGGGAAGTCAGTTCATGCATCTTCTTGGATTCATTTTTCATCTGGGAAGATTTCAAGAGCTCTCAGCACAGCTTTATGGGGACATTGAGCACTGGGACTTCCCCAAGCTGCAAGGTTTAGCTTTCCAGTTTCAGAGACCTACATGTGGGATGTCTTTACTGATGGAAGCACGGGGCTAGGAGAGACCTTTGGAGTTCAATCCAGACCTGCTGTCCACGCACGACCCCAGGATCCCATTCATAAAGGTCCAGTTCTCCACCTTCTCAGCCTCCAGTGTGTCCCTTGCCAGGCCATTCCACAAGCTGAGTGCTCTGAATTATGAAGCCCTTTTTTAATCTGTTATTTTTATTTGTAGCCAATTTCCCCCCCCCCTCCCCAGTTGGCTTCATGCCAACATTGTCCTCATGCTTAAACAGACGTCTCAGCTCCCTCTTGGGTGCTTTTATGTGTAGCAATCCTACCCCTTCTGGCCTTTGTTTTGTTAGACTTAAGCAAACTGAGATGGTCTCCTGCAAAAGCTTCCTTTCTCCTCGTTGTGCTTCTTGTCAAGGCAGTATCTCAGCCATCCAAAATCTTTCCCACACAAGCTGTATATAGAAATCATCTCTCCGTGACCACCTAAGTGCCATCACCATTTAGGTAAAACCCAACTCTATAAATGTATTTGCTGGGTGTTGGAAAAGCAGCTGAAAAATCACACCCATCCACGCAGGACAAGGAGCAAGAAGCTCAGCACGTCCACCTGGGGGGGGGGTTAAAATTCAACAAGGATGTTAAGACTTCAGCTGTTGTGCTTCACAAAAGGGCTGTTGGAGTCTCAGTGCTGGATCCTGTGATTTATTTGGGTCTCTGCTTTGAAGTTTTGTTGAAAGCCTTCTTCAGTGGGCTGGCAAAGGGATACAAACCAGCATTGGTGTGAACCACTGGCTCGGTGTATCTAGGTGGAAGGAGTTTGGCAAAACCTTTCCCTGCACCACAAAAATGTTGCTCAGAGATCTCCCACCAGTCTGGGCCTGAGTCTGTTTAGCTCCTGTGTACTGATGGTTCATAAGGAACGTTTTTTGTGTGTGAAAACTGGTCACTTTTCATCTTTCTTTGCACTCGGAGCTAGAGGTCCTCTTGACATGGTTCCCACGAGACTGGTGGTAGTGGCCCTTCAGCCCTGGTGTTCCCAGAGAGCAGCAGGTCTCTGAAGATGGGGGGTTTAGAAGGCACCACATGAGGAAGAGGTGCCAGAAGGGGCTCAGAAATGCTGTGACTTGATGTGCAAAAGCAGCAAAGCTGCCAGCCACAAACTTGCACCCTGCTGTCCTTTCAGGGCCCGAAGATGGCCATTTAAAAGCTCTTTTAGTTGCAAAAACCTGGAGCTCTTATTCTGGGCAGATGTGTGCTTTAAAAACAGTTCTGTTTTTCATAGCCATGTGTAAGTTTGATACCTGGGCAGGGGACATCTGAGGGCTCAAACCCTGTCCTCCTTCCTCCTGAGGGGGCTATGGGGGATGCTCAGAGCCAGAGGACTCCTCACCAGTGACTGAAGGATGTTCCTCCATCTGAAAGGAGTGGAGATGGGAAGGGAATCGAGGACAAAGAGGGAACAGGATCATGGCGAGGCTTTGTTCAACTTGGGGATCACCCCGCTGTGCTGCAGGGCTCAGGCTCCAGTCCCTGGTCTCGTGCCCCCAGCCATGTTCAGCCCCCTTTGGGTTGTGCTGTTGGGAGGTGGTGCTGGGGTTGCCCATGTCTCCTTGCTCCCCTCCAAAGCCCCTCAGCACCAACATGGCACGAGCGCCCATCCTCAGCGCGAGCACACGCTCCCCTCCCAGGGAGCAATCCTGCTGCCAGGTGGTGTTTGCACCGAGGATGAGGAAGGGTCTCCCATGTCTGCAGGGTGGTCGGGGACCCTGTGTGAGCAGAGATGCTGGATCCCAGGAGATGCTGGACTGATGGCACAGGGCTGAAGCAAGCACTGTGAAGAGACGTGGCCTCTTTCCTCCCTCAGCCTCCTCCCGTCTGATGGTGCCACAGCAGCAGCATTGAGCCCTGCTTCCCGTGAACCCACCCACTCGTGTTCTCCGTGCCAAAGCTGCCCTGTCCCCTCCCCAAACCCGCCCACGTCCCTGGGCACGGCTGGGGCTGAGTAGGGGTGACTCAGAGCTGGGTTCAGCGCCCCCCCTGCCCATGCAGGAAGAGGAGCTGGAGCGGGTCCCACCTCACGGCGTTCACATCTCCCCCACTCCTCCTCCCCATCACCCCGCACCTCGACTCCTCACCCCGGGAGGGTGAAGCAAGACTGAACTGGTCTCTGCACGTATATCGCCCGTGTCTGCTCTGGGTGAACATAAACTGCTGGAGGGAAGCATTTTAACGATGAAAACCATGCGGGGCTCAATTGTTCCCTGCATCCGTGGAAAATTACTCCTGCTCCCTCTCCCCTTTACTTGAGCAGCTCTGAAACGTGCTCACAGCGGAGGGTGAGGAGGAGGAGGGAGGTGGGTGTGCCTGTGGGGTCAGAGCTACTGCTGCTTTTTTTGCTTTCCTGCCTCTAAATGATTTATTCTGAAAGACTCTCTCGCCTTTGTGTCATTGGGAAGAAAACACAGGGATCAGCAAGCGTTTTGGGGCCAGCCATTGAAATGTCACGGGGAAAAGAATAGAGAGAAATGAATCCCTGCCATCCCAGCGATGCAGCCCCCTCCCCCATCCCCCCCTCCCCTTCCCATCTGGCACAAGCAAAAGCAGATGGGAGAGATGGTCACGGCAGAGGGTGCTGATCCCACAGCCCACATGGGCTCTGGTCCAGCACTGCCGGTCCTGGGCACCTACCAGGAACCAGCTCCCCTGCAGCAGAGATGCTTCCACGGGCAGGGGAAGGGGCAGGGACACAGGGGCACATGGTGGGGCAGGGGGCAATGTGGTGTCTGTGGGCACCACTCTGGTGCTGGGGCTGCCAGTTGCCATCCCATGAACCTGCCCCAGGAGTTCTGTGGGTCCATCCATCCATCCATCCATCCATCCATCTATCCCCTCCACAGCTCTTGTCCTTTGGGGCTGACCAGATACTCTCCTCCTGCCTCTTCTCCACAGATTTTTGCTTTGTCATGATGCTCCATAGTTTTTTTTCACCTTTTTTCAATCCCTGCCTTTTTTTACCTGAATTTCTGGTTGGTTTCCTCACCCACCTCCTTGATCTTTTCCCATCCCCTTTTACATTTCCCCCCTCCCTCCACCCCCAGCACTGCCCAGCTTTCCTCTTCCTCTCCTGCTCTCATTCTCATTATGTTTTCTTTGTGGTCCTGCCAACAAAGTTCTCAGGTGTAAGAAAAGGAAAATCCCAGCTACAAGGTTTTCATTAGTGATCAGGGCTGACCAGGCCAGCAATTATATTCCCTGTGAAAACCATGTCTTCCCTCACCACTCTGCAGCCCCTCCAGCTGCCTTTGGTTATCTGCTCTGTGAGGATGGAGGTGGGAAGGATCCAGGCAGAAACCTTCCCAGAAGCTGTGTCTGTGCTGGGCCTGGATTTATCCCCAAAAACCAGGGAAGACCGGAGCAGATGTTACAGGTCAGCTGAGCAATCACTGCTCTAGCCAGTCACAAGTGGTGAGCACCCCAAGGAGGAAGGCAGCAGCAGGGGTGATGTATTGTGGAAGGGATGAAGCTAAATAAATGGAAATTACAGGCTGGATGTCAAGGATGTGGGATGTGGATCATGTCTTGAGATGAGAGACACAAAAAACTCATTTGAACCCTGGAAGCTGAACTGAACAAAGCTCTAGAATCATAGAATGGTTTTGGTGTGAAGGGACCTTAAAGATCATCCAGTCCCACCCCCCTGCTTGGGCAGGGACACCTCCCACCAGACCAGGTTGCTCCAAGCCCCATCCAACCTGTCCTTCAACACTTCCAGGGATGGGGCAGCCACAGCTTCCCTGGGCAACCTGGTCCAGTGTCTCACCACCCTCACAGCAAAGAATTTCTTCCTAGTATCTAACCTAAATCTCCCCTCTTCCAGTTTAAAGCCATCACCCCTTGTCCTTATCACTCCCTGCCCTTGACAAAGGTCCCTCCCCAGCTTTCTTGTAGGCCCCTTCACATGAGCCACCCGATTGCCACTGCACCTGCTTTCACTCTCTAGCACCCAAATTCAGGTTTGTTGCAAAATCCTGATTCCTACAGGAGGGAGCAGAAGGTATCTCCTGGCTCCATCAGGGAGCTGCTCCTGTCCTTCCCCTCTATTTGTGCACCCTTTTTTCCCCAAGACCTTGAGCTGTTTCATCTTTCTCCATCCTGCCCAGGCCTGGATAGGACAGCAGGGAGTGATATCTAAAGCATTTGTGAAGCTGCAGCTGAAGTAGCTCTGCAGTGACCTCCTCTCCCTTTTTGGTTCTGAATTCTTCACCTCCCTCTTTTCTATGGAAGTGGAGACCCACTCTGTTTAGGGACTGCTGAACACCCCATCAAAGGTGTCTCCAGCACCAGGTTCCCATGGCTCTTGGGTATTGCTCAGGGTCTCAAATCACCGCTTTGCTCATGGTTGCTAAAAAGGCACCAGAAAGATGGTGTGGTGAGAAAAAGGCTGGAGCCAAGCTCATCTTAGGTGTGGCTCCCAAGCCAGTCCCTTTTGCAAGGAACTGCTCACTCCAGCCTCCCTGCTGCCTTCCCTACAAACCCAGCAGCCTCTCCCTTCTCCGTATTGGAAATTATTTCACTCAGAAATCTAAAATCATGAAACTGACGTCATGGGACCAGTTAGTTCTATGAAGGGAAGCAATCCCACAGCATTTTTTCCATGTGAATAATACCAAGATTCCCTTTTTGGGCACATGTTGCACCCCAGCATGGGCACGGTTACACCGAGAGGCACAGACAGGGTGAGAAAGTTGGAGCCCCAGGGAAAGTGGAGAAACGTTCCCCAGCAGTGAGTGGGGTGAAGGGGGTTGGAACTGGTGTAAATCCAAAGTCATTCTATCAGTTTCCTGGGGCTAGAGCAGAAGTGACATCCCTGTCACTGACACAGCAGCCTTGATGGTTTGACATGGAGGGTTAGAAGTGTGAAGGACACATGTAATTTAAGCCAAGGGGGAATTTCATGGGTGTAGAAGACCAGTGACCATCATGCCAGGAGGCAGAAACCAGTTGGAAAGGGTCCAGAGGAGGCCACAAAGATGATCTGAGGGCTGGAGCAGCTCTGCTCTGAAGACAGGCTGAGAGAGTTGGGGGTGTTCAGCCTGGAGAAGAGAAGGCTCCAGGGAGACCTTAGAGCACCTTCCAGTGCCTGAAGGGGCTCCTGGAAAAATGGGGAGAAACTTTTCACCAGAGAGGGCAGTGATAGGACAAGGGGTGATAGTTTTAAACTGCAAGAGGGGAGATTTAGGTTAGACATCAGGAAGAAATTCTTCACCATGAGGGCAGGAAGGCACTGGAACAGGTTGCCCAGGGAAGCTGTGGCTGCCCCCTCCCTGGAGGTGTTCAAGGGCAGGTTGGATGAGGCTTGTGCAGCCTGGTCTGGTGGGAGGTGTCCCTGCTCATAGCAGGGAGGTTGGAACCTGATGATCTTTAAGGTCCCTTCCAACCTTCACCATTCTATGGTTCTATGATAAACAAGGACAGTAGCAAAAATAGCAGCTAGAGCAGAGTATAGGTTAGATCCTCCCATCATGTGCTGGCCAGGAGTTTCTTCTCTGTTTTCTTGCTACATCTTCACCTTTGTTCCATGCAGTTTGTAAATCACCCTCCCTTTGCACAGCTGTTGTATCCCAAGTTGGCAAAAGTTACACGACTTTACCGCTTATGCCATTTTCTGGCCTGTTTATGTCCCATAAATTAAGTGAATGATGAGCTTGGCTTGGGATCTGGAAGTCTTTCACAGCAGGATCATTTTCTTCCCTTTAATTAAATATTACAGGTTCCTCATGAATCATACTTCATGCTGTTAAACTTTTATGAAAAGCCTTAACGTAGTAATTTATGGGAAATCTGTTTTGATGTGCAGAGCTGGGCCTCGCTTCCAACCTTGGACACAATTGCAAAGCTCCTGGAAATGATGGGACTTGGCTGGATTTGCATCCCCCCTGTGCCAGTGATGCAGTGAGCACAGGCACAGCCATGAGCAGTGCCATGGCCAGCTGGGCACGGGCTCCACAGGGGCTCTCCAGTCTAACCTTGGGCTCTCAAGACTAACCTTGCGCTCTCCAGTCTAACCTTGGGCTCTCAAGACTAACCTTGAGCTCTCCAGTCTAACCTTGGGCTCTCAAGACTAACCTTAGGCTCTCCAGTCTAAACTTGAGCTCTCCAGTCTAACCTTAGGCTCTCCAGTCTAACCTTGGGCTCTCCAATCTAACCTGGGGCTCTCCAGTCTAACCTTGGGCTCTCCAGTCTAACCTTAGGTTCTCCAGTCTAAACTTGAGCTCTCCAGTCTAACCTTAGGCTCTTCAGTCTAACCTTAGGCTCTCAAGACTAACTCTGGGCTCTTCAGTCTAACCTTGGGCTCTCCAGTCTAACCTGGGGCTCTCCAGTCTAACCTTGGGCTCTCCAGTCTGACCTGGGGCTCTCCAGTCTAACCTTAGGCTCTCCAGTCTGACCTGGGGCTCTCCAGTCTAACCTTAGGCTCTCCAGTCTGACCTGGGGCTCTCCAGTCTAACCTTAGGCTCTCCAGTCTAACCTGGGGCTCTCCAGTCTAACCTTGGGCTCTCCAGTCTGACCTTGGGCTCTCAAGACTAACTCTGGGCTCTTCAGTCTAACCTTGGGCTCTCCAGTCTGACCTGGGGCTCTCCAGTCTAACCTTAGGCTCTCCAGTCTGACCTGGGGCTCTCCAGTCTAACCTTAGGCTCTCCAGTCTAACCTGGGGCTCTCCAGTCTAACCTTGGGCTCTCCAGTCTGACCTGGGGCTCTCCAGTCTGACCTTGGGCTCTCCAGTCTGACCTTGGGCTCTCAAGACTGACCTTGGGCTCTCAAGGCTAACCTTATGCTCTCAAGACTAACCTTGGGCTCTCAAGTATAAATTTGGGCTCTTGAGTCTAAACTTGAGCTCTCCAGTCTAAGCTTGGCCTCTCCAGTCCAATCTTGGGCTCTCCAGCCCACTAGCATAGACCCATCCTTCAGGTGGGTTTTTAAACCTTTTCCAAAGGGTGCCTTTGCTTGGCTCCTACTGCATCCCATGGCAATGAGAGCCACAACCCCCTTAGTGTCTCTGCAGGAGACCTTCACTGGTTTCCAACCTGTCACTTGCTAATTGCATCCGGGACCTCAAATTTTTTTGCACTTTGTGAATTGGAGAATAACTGCTCCTTCTCTGGAACTTGCTGGGGTTCAGGGTTCTCTTCCAAGCTGACATTTTCCTCTCTTCAGCCTTCCACTCTGCCACATGCACCATCTGCTCCCACACCCAGCCCTTTTTCTCACTTAGCTGTCTCATTTTGGAGGTGGCAGTGGTCAAGGGGTGGGTGCAGGGGGGATTTCTGCAAGCAGAGGATGGGTTTTTCTACCATCATCTCTGCACCACTCACAGCAATTCCCTTGGATGCCTTTTCACAGTCGGGAGCCCTGAGCTGACATTTGCACAGTGACATCCACAGTGACTCGAGGATCTCTGAGCAGGGTGAGCTCATTTACAGCCTGATACTGCAGATGGGTTGTTGCTTTTGAAAGAATGAAGGTGTGTGTGGTCGTGTTACCTGGCACCCCACCCCTCTTTCTGATAGTGGTAGTGAGCACTGACCAGCAACAGATAAACTGGAAGGAGGGATAAATGTTCCCAAGATGGATGTTGTTCTTCTTTGAGTGAAAGAGGGAGATGCAGGAGGACCACACGTACGTGCACAGGCAGCAGAGCTCCTCATGCACTGTCCATGCCAGCACTGAGGGTGTCCCTGGCCACCAGCTCTCCTGCTACCCCCCAGCCAGGGCACCCTGCTTCATGAGCATAAAATCATGAAAGGGTTTGGGTTGGAAGGGACCTTAAAGATCATCAGGTTCCAACCTCCCTGCCATGAGCAGGGACACCTCCCACCAGACCAGGTTGCTCCAAGCCCCATCCAACCTGCCCTTCAACACTTCCAGGGATGGGGCAGCCACAGCTTCCCTGGGCAACCTGGGCCAGTGTCTCACCACCCTCACAGGAAAGAATGTCCTCCTCATGTCTCACCTCAATCTCCCTTCTTTCAGTTTAAATCCATTACCCCTTGTCCTCTTGCTACATGCCCTGGTAAAAAGTCCCTCCCCAGCTTTCCTGCATGCCCCCTTCCCCACCAAGGGATGTGAGGGGTGGTGGGGCTGGGAGGCAAGGACAGGAGTTGGTAGGAAAGCTCCTCTGGTTCCTCTGGGCACAACAGAAGTTGTCCCAGGTGATGGTTGGAGCGACACCAAATTCCTGCTGCTGTCCTGGTGCCTTGTCCCACGCACCAGCACGATGCTCTGCTCTGGGGACAAGTGAAGTCCCACAGCTCTGGGGTGGGATGAGGTGGTTTCAGACCACTCACCACTCTCATCAGGCCCACAGGGCAACAGGCAACAGGCTGCACTTACAGAGGGGTGTCCAGAAGGTGTTATTAAAACAAAAACCTACAAAACTCTTGTCAATGTTAGCTTATGTAAAACATCTGCTCAGCAGAGACAACCACGTGTCCAATCCCAGCGTGGGTGTCAGATCATTTCCACCCTTTTTCCACCTCAAGATTTTTTACCCATTATTCCCACCGCTTTGCTTACTTACTCCTATTTATAGAGCACCTTTCATTGGAGTCTTTATCCTCCCTAAAGGTTTTTAACCTTTATTCTTGGAAAATTATTCACTTCTTGGAGCTGCCGTGGAGCAGTTATTCACCGACGCTCCTCCCCAGCCTGACTTTAAAAGAAATTCCCACGAGGCAGCCCAGAGCCTCAAACCTCCCTGCAGCCAAACCCCAGCTCTGCTTTGTGCCACGACCTGTCCTGGCTTGTCCCACAGTTCTCAGCCTGGCTCTGTTGTTCATTCACCTGCAAAAATGGTTTCCTGCCTTTGATGCTTCTCTGGTGAGATCATTCACCTCCCAGGATGGGAGCAAAACACTCCAAACGGGATCCTGGTGCTGGCTGATTGGTTTCTCCAAGTTTCTTCCTCATTCTCTTGCTCATCACCTGCTGGGCCACCACAGCTTCTGTCTCTGGTCGCTATAGGACAGAAGAACCCAGTGGTCACCATAAAGAAGTTTGGGGGTGGTCAGTCCCCCAAATGTGGTATCAGCATTTCTATAGCACACTCCCTGTGTTATGTAGGGTCAGAAATGATCAGTGTTAATTAGCTGTTAGAGGTGGGTGTCCCTACCTGGCATTCAGGTGGTGTGTGGGATCCACCCAACATTGCATGTGGCTGATGGGAATGGAGGGGACTCATCCATCCCACGTCTCTGGAGGGGCAGAGAGAGGTGACAGGGAGATATCTTGTGCTCTTCTTGCTTTTGCTGTTAAAACCCCTGGATGTCCAGGGTATGAAATCAGCTGCATCTCTGCAGAGACCTGAGGCTGGCTTGGAGACCATGCTCTGCTGTGCCAGAGAGACCTGGCTCCTTCCTGAGATCCAGAGCCCTGAGCCTGGTGAACCTGGTGTTCAGGAACGGGGGGACTGCTGGTATCTGAGCCTCCTGCAGCACTTCCCATGGAAAGAAAACCCTCACGGTCTTGGATGGCTAATTTGGGGCCTATTTCAGGGCTTGAGGAGGAAATTCTTTCAGGCTGTTTTTTGCATTTCACTGGAACAAAAAAAAAAAACCAAAAACAAACCTACAGCAAAAGGACTCAGCTGGCTTTGCTTTCCCACTGCCCAGCATGAGACAGGCTGGGCACACGCGGGGCAAGGAGGAGAGAGGGGAACTGATGAAACTAGGGGTGGTTGTTTTTAAACATTTCTCTTGAGGCATCAACGGGCTTTGCTCCTGCCCCTGAGGCACCACTTGAGGGCAGACGCGCTTCAGAGTCCAACGTCTGCCCCA
Source organism: Hemiprocne comata (assembly GCA_020745705.1). NCBI lineage: Eukaryota > Metazoa > Chordata > Aves > Apodiformes > Apodidae > Hemiprocne > Hemiprocne comata. The sequence goes on along the minus strand of CM036611.1, from coordinate 2,208,853 downwards.
GAGCTGGGGAAGGACAAGGTGAGACCGGCCCAGTGCCCTGCTGAAACTCCCCTTCCAGCTGCTGGGACTGGGTGTATTCCCAGGATGGAGCCTGCACCTGGATCCAGGTCCCTGGTCCATCAGTTGGGATGTGCAACCAAAGCCACAAAATCTTCAGAGGTCTCTTGAGGAGTCCCTGGATGAGAGATGGGGGACACAGCCTGGCTGGTGAGACACTGAGCACCTTCCTGCTGGGAGGAGGCTGTGGAGCAGCTCCTCTCCTTCTCTCCTGCCCACTCATGCACCGGGGTTGCCACTTTTTAATAATTCCATCATCACTTTAAATAGCTGTTACTACCAGAGCCCTCAGGCTCCTGCCTCCAGTCCTCACTGGCTGCAACCACCGGCACGTTGCCACCTCCCCTGCGTGTCTCTGCCTCTCCCTGCCCCATCCCGGGGCACATTTCATAACTTTGTGCCTTTTTTGCCAAGAAATACCAGACGGGTGTCGTAGGCAATCATGGGAACCAAGTCAGTCTGTGCCCAACTCTGCTGCTGGGATCCAAGGCATGGTCACAGGTTCTGCCCTGAAATACGGCAGGAGATGTGGAAATTGGAGGGAAAATGGGGTTTGGTTTCTTCAGGAGGGAAAGAGAAGGGTTAGGAGTTGGAACAAGCAGTAGTACTCACATGATGATGGGGTATTGATGAGAAAACAGCATAAAATCATAGAATGATAGAATGGATTGAGGTGGAAGGGACCTTAAAGATCATCTAGATCCAACCTGGCCTTGAACACTTCCAGGGATGGGGCAGTCACAGCTTCTCTGGGCAACAGGGGAAGAGCCCTGAGCCCCTGGCTCCAGCAGCAGGGCCATCTTGCTCCCGTTGCCCTGTGTTGGTTCCTTGGAGTAGAGGGAAGTGGCTCCATTGTTGGGTGGGATTTGGAAAGAGAGGAACAGGGCAGCATCTGCAGCCCTCACGGTGCCAGTGTGGGGGGACTGAACCTCACCTGATAAAGGCCTCCTGCAGGGAAGTCAGGCCAGGGAAGATTAGTGATTGTTGGGATGTTATTCCCAGGCTGCCCCTTACCCAAAGCTTTGCTTTCCCCGTAATCTCCTTTTGCCTCAGTTTCCCCTGGTGTGGCTGTTTCAGACTGAGCAACAACCCCAGCAGTGGCCCTTCAAGGTCCCAGATGGCACTTCCAAGGGCAGTTCCTTGGAAATGGTGTGTCTCAAATACAGTCACCTACTTGTATTCTCCTCGGAGGTACAAGCAGCTGTAAAAATTCAAAGAGAATAATGATTGGCCCTTAGTGGTGCTGGGCTGTGAGAAAAAGGATCATGGAGCAATTACTGAAAGCAGCCAAGACTAAAAGTAGCATTTAATGGGATCCAACATCTTCTGTTCCTGCTGACCTGAATGCTGCTCCTTCTGCCAGGCAAAGAGAGTGAAAACCTGGGAGATTTGTAAATGGGAATATTTAGGTCACACGTGGATTAGAGTGTGACCAGATTAGCTTTAATGTAGAGCTGCTCTGGATACCTATGGATCACACACTGCACAATGGGATCAATGCTTCCAGTGGCTCTGGTCAGGCTGAGGGGCTGAGCCCAGGGAAGGCACTGGGGGGTTCCATATGTGCTGCTGGGGTGGTGGGTTATGAGGGATGTGAGCTGGGGCCAGGACCCTTCCCCAAGAGCAGGACATCCCTGTGCCACGCCCGTCCCTGCAAGGACATGGATGGCCTGGAGCAGGAGGAGGTGTGGGGCAGAATGGGCTTCTTTCTGTTGCCTCTTCTGCTCTTTGTAGAGACCCAACAAGCTCATTCCATCTAAGAGCACACCCACACAGCTCTCAACCAGTGAGGAACACATTCAACCTGGTGTTTTCTGCCCCTGCTGGTGTGATCTCCTGTCACAGTGCTGAGTGGCCCCAACTCCAGCCAGTCCTGGGGCTGAGGTCTGTGTCTGAACCAAGGCCACCTGCCAGGACTAGGACCCCAGGGCAGGACTGCAGCTGCTTCTTGACCTGTTCAGCTCTGCCAAGCTAAGGCCTGTCCCCTGTGTGATTCCTCTATCACCACAGAGTGGTGGATGGTGATCCCAGACCCTGAACGTGACCAGGATGCTGCTGCCAGGTGGGTCTGTGTGTCCAGAATGGCTGTTGCTCCATCTCTCATGTACTGCTGGCTCAGGTCCCACTCAAAGGTGACGTGGGAGTTTCTCTGATGGATGTGATCACCTTTGCCGTCCTCGACTGGACAAATGTGCCCACAGGTTGTTAAGCTCATCTCATATAAACTAAAATATTACCTAGATGGATTGGACCAGATGATCCTTGGGGTGCCTTCCAGCCTGGCATTCTGTGATTCTGTGAAGCTGGTGCTTGGTCTGCAGCACTATGCTGTGCTCCTGAACACCTGGTGCTGCTTTGTCCTCCCAGCCTAGTCCACAAGCAGGATGTCCCCTTGCCCTCAAATAGAGACCCATATTTTTTCTGGCTCACTGTCCCACCAGGTTCACCCACAGATAAAAGCTCAGGGTAAGAGGAAGAAGGAGGTCCTCAAAGATGCTGCAATCTGTGACTCCTCAAACCAGAAGCTGATCTGAGTAGTACCTGTCCTGCAGAGCTCCTGTCTTGTCCGTCGCCCGTTCCACACCACGTCAAACCCTCACCCCAGGAGAGGAGGGAGAAGATTCCCTCAGCTGTTTTCCTGAGGGAAAGGGAAGGGCCCAGGTCTGAGTCCCTGCAGCAGTTCTCTGCTCTCAGATGTTTCCCCTCAGCTGAGCAGGTCAGTGACCCCCCCAGCCAGCAGGGGCCAGGGAGCCCACCCAGGGATGAGCTGTGCAGAGGACCCTCCAACTCTCCCTGGCTTCCTCCAGCACGGGCAGCACTACCCAACCCCACTGCAGTGCCTGGTGGCACGAAGCCACAGGAACATCCAGCTTCCAGAATGCTCCAGGCTTTCAATGAGCTGCACCACGAGGAGATTGCTCAGCTCGATGTATCTAAAAGCGTGATTTGACAGGAGAAGCTGAGCTGGCAAAGAAAAGATGTCTCTTCTCTTCCTGTAACTTCCTGAGAACTTCTTAATAGAGCCAGTGCTCCTAAAGGCCTGTGGTTCTTGCAATCACATGGAGAAATAACCTCCTCAGCTGATGCTGATGGGTTGGCACCCCAGGGTAAGGAGGCAGCAGCTGTGCTTCAGCACACAGACATTGTGCAAGCATTGAGGGTGATGGGAAGAGCTGATGTGTGCTGGATCCAACTGAAAGGAATTTTAGGTCAGCAGAATATTGTTGTCAGCGCTGGGACGTGGCCAGGTTGCTATGGGGACACCTGTGCCTTTAGGTTTCTGATTGTGTGAGGAACCAGGATGCTCTTTCACCTCATTTACCCAAGAAATCACAATTCTGTGATCTTCTCCTCCAGCCCCACTCCCCCCCCCACCCAACAGCATCTCAGCCCAGTGGCAACGTCCAACCACATCTAAGGGAAGGGTGGAGGGCTCCGAGACACAAAGTACCTGCAAGCCTGAGCAAGGCCTGGCCTGAGCACCACGTGCATCTCAGGCAGGTATTTGTTTGGTGCCAGCAGCTGCCAGGCAGTGTGCTGGAGGGGGGACACACTCACCTGTGTAGCCCCAGCTCAACCAGCACCCACTGCCACCCATGGATGTGGTGCTTGGGGACGTGGCTTAGCGGTGGGTCATCAGAAATAGGGTGATGGGGTTAGGATAAGGTTGGACTCGATGATCTTAAAGGGCTTTTCCAACCTGAGCAATTCTATGATTCTATGATTCTAAAGGGACAACACCAGCATGGAGATGACAAGGCTCTTGTTGGAGCAGGGACCGACCTACAGAGCTGTCCTTTGCCCAGGGGACCCGGGCTGGGCAGGCAGCATCCACATGGCTTTAAACTGAAAGAAGGGAGACTTAGGTTAGACATGAGGAAGAAATTCTTTGCTGTGAGGGTGGTGAGACACTGGAACAGGTTGCCCAGGGAAGCTGTGGCTGCCCCATCCCTGGAAGTGTTGAAGGGCAGGTTGGATGGGGCTTGGAGCAACCTGATCTAGTGGGAGGTGTCCCTGCCCATGCAGGGGGGTGGGACTGGATGATCTTTAAGGTCTCTTCACACCCAAACCAGTCTGGGATTCTCTGAAATTCCCTTCTGTAAAAGCAGGTCAGGAGCCCAACCCTGCCTACGTGAGGGGTTACAGGGTAAATGCTGCAAGGGCTGGAAGGATGTTTTCAATTGCCAGGCCTTGGGAACCTGGTCAGGCAGATCTGGTGGAGCGAAGGATGAAATCCAGGGGAAAGACCTGCAGGCAGCCCTGTGAGCCAGGGGGTTTGGGCCAAGAGCTGGGGCAGCAGGAAACCCACCCACACAACCAGCTCGAGCATCCCCCTCCCCTGTGACCTGGGGCAGGAGGAGCTGGAGTCAGGCTGGGGATCCAGGGAGAGGGGGAATTTCATTTAGAAAAGGAAAATTCTTCCCCAGAACTAACCTGTGCTGAAAATAATCAGTGACTAATTTTATGTCTTTATGACTGCCTTTTAGCTGGGAGTTATTAAAGACAGGGAGAAAGAAGATTATGTCCTGGTGGGAGGATAAATGAGTGTTGCCATGGAAGCAAGGGGATGCTGCAGCACGACTCGGTCCATCTGGACCACAAACCACGAAGTCACAGCAGAGCCTCAGGGGTGGCCAGCATGGACAGAGACACACCCGGGTGAATCTGAGGCAAGCTGAGAGCCTGGGAAGTCAGAGAGGATAGATTTATGTTATCGAGCCAAAGCCAGAGAGTCAATATTTAGCCTGGCCATGGAGCCCAGCCTGGGTGCAGCCAGGCCCCTGTCCATCACACTGCTCCATTGCCCTTCCACCAGCAGCTTTCTCTCTGCCTGGTCTCACAGCCAGATTGTGTTTCTTCCCCCCTCTCAGCTAACTCTGTCCCAGAGACTCTTCTATCAGTCTCGGGGCAAGGAAGAAGCCAGGATTTGGGGGGTTCATGGGATTAGGAAAGAATGTGCCTCTGGGAATCTCTTTCCTCCATCTGGCTGGGATAATTTGATGGAGATGGAGGCTTTGCAGCTCAGTGGGGAACTGCTCAGAGCTAAACATGTGGAGGCAAAAAGACTCCCAGTCCCTCCCTGCTGCAGGAGTTGGGTGTTGAAAGGTCGTGGAAAGGGTGGAGAGAGCTCTGGCCCCGCGCCGGGACGAAGTGGGAGGACACTTTGCCTGGGCTCTGTGCCTGCAGACGTTGCCCCATCAACCCCCGGGTTCTTTCCTGGGAGGCCCAGCTCGCCCACAGGAGGCAGGAGCAAGCTGACAGACCTGCAAGCACCACGGGAAACATGGGAGAAGGGATTTTTATTTGGCGTGTTGATGATTTTCTACTTTCGTTATGTCCTTATAAAGCAAACATGCCTTGCCAGTTAAGAGCCCTGAATAAAACTGAGGAAACGACCCTTGGCACGTGTGCCCACAGCCCTGGCACAGCGTGGGGGCTTTTTCCAGCTCCATCCCTTCCTCCATCTGTGCTCAGCATTATTTATACTGCAGCAGGGCTCATGGCGTGCTCGGTCCTGTCTCTGTCAGAGAGGGGAAATCCCTGCCCTGGAAAGCAGATGACTGCTCCTGAGTTCATTTGCTGCCTGGTCCTAAAGCAGGACCCTGACCCAGTCTCACTGGGGGTCCAGAGCCCTGGAAAAAGCCCCCCCCGGGATGCCAATGCCCAGTTTATTCCTCCTTTAGCTCTTGCAATCAAAGACCTCTCACGCCTCTACTAAAGAAAAGTATCAATACAGCAGATGTGAAACATCACAATATCAGGGCTTTTTTTAAACCTGAAGCTTTTCAGAAGTGGTTCTTAGTAAGAGAGATCTCCTCAAAGCAAGATGCTTCCAAGATGTGATGGGCTGGGACCAGCCATGGCTGGCACCACATCCCCTGGGACAGGCACTTCCACCCGAGGCTGGACCTGCCTGCCCAGAGCTGGGGGCTCTGATGACCTTGCACAGGCAGGGCCAGAGCCCAGTGGACCTTTTTGGTTCCGCAAATGAGAGGTGCTTCATCTCCTCACTGCCTCCCGTGAGCTGTGGTGAGGACCACAGCCCACCCCAGAATAGAATGGCTGTGGCTCCTGGGGACCTGGCTGCAGGAACAGAGACCACGGGGGAATCTGAGGGGTTGGAGAGCAAAGAACCTGCTCTTAAATACTGGTAAAAAGCAGTTTTCACCAGGGTTGTCGAAGCACTGCTGGTCCCAGGGGATTGCCCCTCCTGTCTCCTGCACCACCCGTCCCTGACAGGTCGCCCATGTGCCTGGCTGCATCGCCGGCACCCGTGTCCATCCCACCCTTGGCTCGGAGACCCCGGGTTGGGGAGAGAACGGCCCCTTCCCTCCTCCTCATGCTCTGGGAGGGGGCGCTCAGTGAGGGACAAGCCCTGAAGAGCCGCGTCCCCCTGCGCCCGCCCTGGGGCAGCCCCGGCTGCCGGTGCCTGGGGCTGAGCTGCCTTTTCAGGGGCTGAAGCGGGTGCTCCCGGCTCCCGGTGATTGGGTGCTATTTTACTCCGCACCGTTCGGCAGCTGTTGCTGTATATTACCCCGGGGAGGCAGAGCCCAGCCGGGGGCTGGAGCCGAAGGGGAGGCAGCGGTGGTCGAGCCCCAGGTACGACTTTCTGTGGCTTTTAACCCTTTCATGTGGCCGCGGGGCAGCCCACGGGCACGGCCGACGGGGCAGAGCTCGGCCGGTTGCAGCAGAGCTGGGGCTACGGGGCCCGTCCCGGTGCTGCCATGTGAGAACACGCGGGGAGAGCGGGGCAGGCAGGGGGGACTATTTTTGGAAGTTTCTTTGATGTGAGTCAGTGGTAGAGGCAACCTCGGGAGCTGGTGCAGGAAAAGTCCCGGTGACAGCAGAGGAGCCCGTTGTTCATTGAGTGTCCGTAGGTTTGTGCATTTCAGAGATGATCTGGCATGTGGAGGGTGTATCCAAGGGAGCGTGAGCGCGGGCGGTGCCAGGGAGGGGATGGATGGTTGTATTGAGCAGACGTACGGGAGGTCTCCAGAGCAGGACTTAACGTGAGCCAAGGGCTGGAGCGGGGCTCTGGGGCAGTGGGTGACCAGCCTGCCATGGGCAAGTCATCCCTGGTATCCATGGCTGTCCCTGGCATCTGTGGCTGTCCTCGGAATCAGCGACCATCCTGTTGTGCTTGGCCTGGTGTCGTGGTTTCTTGTCTCTCTCCTGCCTGGCTCGCCATAGGTTGCAGGGAAACTTCTGCTTGGGCACCTTCTTCCCCTTCTCCCTCATAAACCACCGGGATCTTCACCCCAGCACTGCCTTTCACCTCTCCAGCAGAGCTCTTCCTTTCTTTCTTTCTTTTCTACCCACTAAGTGCTCGATCTGCTCAGGTCTTATCTCAGTTCTTTCGTATGTTAATGGCAGAGGCGCATCTATTGTCCCTCTGATGGCTCCTTGGCCGGTTTTGGAGCAGGGGAGCTTCTCAGCTTCTTACCCTGAGGCCCTTCTCCCACTACCAAAATCCCACCAAACCAAACCAGCACACCTGGGCAGTGGCCGTGTGCTCGGTCCATGGGTGCTGGAGCTGGTCTGATAGGAACCAGCTGTAAGAAACCCGGTTCTTCAGGTGGCACAACCCATCCTGGCTGGGGGAGAGGATCCCGTGGGGGCTGTAGACACCAAAATCATAGAATAATAGAATCATGGAATGGTTTGGGTTGGAAGAGACCATCAAGATCATCTAGATCCAACCCCCCTGCATGGGCAGGGACACCTCCCACCAGACCAGGTTGCTCCAAGCCCCATCCAACCTGCCCTTCAACACTTCCAGGGATGAGGCAGCCACAGCTTCTCTGGGCAACCTGTTCCAGTGTTTCACCACCCTTCATCTGGGGCATGGACACCCATCCCCCATCTCTAGGGGAACAGAAGTGACATGGAGCTGATCAGCTCCTGGGACTGAGGGAACACCCTTAGTGCCAGGGGAGGACAGCTGTGGGCCTGACCAAGGCGAGGCTGCCATGCAGCCCTGCAGCCAGCACCGCAAAGCCAGGACACATGCCTGGGGAATGAAGGAGGTTTGGGATCCTCCGTCTGGGCAAAGGCCAAGGGAAGGAGGTGTGGGGACAGCCCAGCACCCCACAGAAGGGAGCTGAGCTCAGCTGGGGACTGGGGGCTGCAGCCAAGACCATGAGCCACGGGTCACTGCTGCCCGCTGACTTCTCGATGTTTGTTTTATCCCTCTTGGTTTACTGAGAGTCCCTTGAGGCGACATGGCAGCAGATTCCTGTGGGGTGTTGGAGACAGACTTAGGGTGTTTCGAGGCCACTGATGAGCTGCTCAGGTGGGTGGGGAGGACTCAGAGGTGGCCAAGGTAGGACAAGAGAAAAGATACCTTGTCTTCACCATGAGCTGCTGGCCAGGAGGTGCCAGCTGTGGCCGTGCCAGCACCACTGCTGTGGGGCTTGAGGTCCCCCAGGAGATGACTCAGCCCAACAGTGATGGCTCAACCCAGCAGAGATTGCTCTTTGTGGCACAGTGAGATCACAGGGTGACCTTGGACACTGAGAGGCACTCACATGGCTCCGACCCCACAGGGACATCGGCCATGGTTCAACCAAGATGAACAGAGGCTTGTGCCCTCCTCTGTCTTCCTTGTGCTCATCTTTGCTCAAAAATATTGTGAATAACCGTGTAGCTCAAAAACAGGACAAGCACTTGCAGGAAAAACTCTTTTAAGGAAAAACTCTCCATCTTTGTGCTTTCCTCAGGAGCTGGGAACCCCTCAGCCAGCTCCAGAGTCCTGGGACAGCTCCTTTGCTTCCCAGCAGGGAATGACCAGACTCGCCATCACTGAAACACAACCAAAGACTTTTTTTTGTTTCCTCTTGAAAGCCAAGACCTTCCAGGCCGCAGTTCCCCAGCCAAGAAGTTCCCCCTTATTTATTTGCTTTGCTTCTAAGATCATGTCTTAGATTTAATCCTTGAAAGTAGCATTTTTTTCTCAGCGTTCATTCTTCTGCTGGGAGAAAATGAACTAAATCCAGCTCAGAGGAGATGGAAATTCCTCTTGCTGGTGAGGGCTTGCAAGGATGTGGCATCCAGAGCCCTGCAGAGTGAGGGCAGCACTCGGAGGGGCCAAGAGGGCCAGGGCTGCTTGGCATTGGGACCATGCTGGAGCATCATCATCCCCATAGCTCACCCCAGAACCAGGGGCAGAGCAACCACTGCAGAGCCCTGGAGACCTTCTGGCTTTCTCTCCCACTTCACAACTGGGAAAAGCCCCAAGAGTCACCCCTGAGCTTTGTGGTCCTCTTGGGTGGCTTGAAGTCGTCTTTGAGGGCTGGTTGCTCATTGAGGTCTGGGTAATGTGGTACCCAGAGCTTGTCCTGCTGTCTAGGCCTTGAGCTGCCTCCAGCCTTCCAGCCTCCAGCCAAGTGTTTCCCAGGTGTCCATGTGCACCCTCCCCTTGGTGGGCAGGTCATCGCCCCCCCTTGGCTGCAGCTCCCCAGGGGTATCCAGGATGGGGCTGTTTTGGGGCTCAGCAGCCCTCGACGTGCACAGTGATGCTCTTACAGCCCCACCTTTCCAGCTGCCATGGCTGGGGGCTTCTGAAACTGCTCTCCACAGGTGACCTGGCCGTGCTAAGGGGGGGGACCATGGCCACAATGTCCCCACCCCATGAGGCAGTGGGTGGCAATGGCACCCCCCAGTGATTCCCACCTCTCCAGATTCCTCACCCACCAGGCTGTGCTGTGTTTGCCTTTCACAGATGCCAACCCTCCAGTGATCAGTGACGGGGAGAGTGGTAGAGCCCATGTAAGTGCGTGGCATCCTGGGGGGCTGCCAAGAGCTCCCTGTGCTGGGGGTGGGGGGGCTCAGCAGGGTGAGCGTTCAGCCCAGGAGAGCTCTGCAGGGCGTTGCACCGTGTCTGTCCCGGGGGAGCCGAAGGCTGGGTCCTTCAGCTGTCGCTGTCACTGATCCGTCCCTTGTGGCACCGATCCGGTGCTGCTGACTCAGGCCAGCAGCCAGCCCGGCCACCAAAACCCCCGTGTCCAGCAGCACCGAGCCCAGACCCCGCTGCCCCGTGTGCTCCCCCTCCTCCCAGCACACTGACCCCCCCAGCTCATGCCCCGTGTGCTCCCCCTCCTCCCAGCACACTGACCCCCCCGGCTCATGCCCCGTGTGCTCCCCCTCCTCCCAGCACACTGACCCCCCCGGCTCATGCCCCGTGTGCTCCCCCTCCTCCCAGCACACTGACCCCCCCGGTGAGCCAGGCTGTGCCGTGCCCTGGGTCTGTCTGCCCTGGGCCTCAGGGGGTGTCTGCAACCTCATCCGGGCTGGGGGACGAATCCAGCCCCGAGGGCTACTCTGTGGTGTGTGCGCTCAAATGCAGCCCGGGGGGTCACAGCCACCAGCCCACCCGCCTGCTCTAGGGCTGTGCCCTGATGCCTGCTCTGCAGCACGGAGCCAGCTAGTGGCTACATCCATCTTAGCAGACCAAAAAAACCCCACCCCCAATATGTTTTTAAGGCTGACGTGCAAATGCACGCCCCGGGGTTGGGTGCTGCTGGGGCTGGAGGCAGCACCGGCTCAGCCCGGGGGTCCTGGGGAGCGTGAGCACGGGTGGGGGGTGCAGGGACCTAGTCCATCCATGGCTGCGCTGAGCACCCCTTGTTCTGGGAGGGAGCACAGGTGTGTCCCATGTCCCCCATCCACACTGCTGCCTTTCCCCACGGGGCCATGCGATGCTCTTGCACCTCCTCCCTCCAGCTCACTCCCCTCCCTGCAGGGGCTAGAGGAGGCGAGAACCTGGTGGTGTCTCTGAGCAGGATCCCAACGAGCCTGAGCTGAGCATGCCAGAGCCAGCACCGCCCGGCGGGGACAAGAAAGTGGTGGAAAAGAAGCGGACAGAGACGGTGGGAGCAAAAGGCAGCACTGCTGGGCCTCCAGGTAGGGATGCAGGAAAGCCCCTCCCTGCCCCAAGCCTGCCAGCCTGGTCCCAGGTGGCCACAGAGGCACAGACCCTGTCCTGTGTCCCCAGCCAGCCCAGGAGGCACCATCTGACCACGGAGCAGTGACAGGATGAGATCTGCTCTCCACAGTCCCCTGGAAGCTCAGTGGCATGGAGATGGGGCTTCTCATCCACCTGCCAAATTCCACCTGCCTGTCCTCCTCTTCTTCCTCCTACTCCTTCTCCTCCTCCTCTTCTTCCTCCTACTCCTTCTCCTCCTCCTCTTCTTCCTCCTACTCCTTCTCCTCCTCCTCTCCTTCCTCCTACTCCTTCTCCTCCTCCTCTCCTCCCTGCCCAGATCTGCTGGGGGTGGAAGCAGAGGAGCTGGGGGCATGGGCAGAGGTTTTCCCTGTTTGAGCCCCAGGATGCTGCAACACATCATGGCCCGAACACCCAGACTCAGTCCCCATGACCCTCTTTTCCCCACCTCTGCTGTGCAAACACCTTCCTCTGCTGGTGGTGGCAGGGCAGGCAGCTCCTGCTCCTGCCCCTGCCCCTCCTTCCCCACCCCCCTAGCACCCTTTTGCCACTTCTCAGCTCCCCCAGTAATGCTGTTTTCCTTGGGGGTCCCCAGTCCCCAAGACCCTCCCTGTGCAGAGGAAGGTGGAGCCCTCCAGCCTGGACCCAGCAGAGGAGCCACTCCTCTGGGAAGGGCTCACCCTCAACAAGTGCATCCTGGTGGCCTCTGTCGTCGCCCTGCTCAGCGTCACCTTCCAGGTCCTCCAAGGTGAGCCAGGAGCCAGGTGGAGGGGTACTGGGTGGGCAGACCCTGTGGCCACCTCCTGTGTCCTCTCCCCTACTCTCTTCCAGCGCCGTGCTCCAGGGAAGGAGTCAGCCGTGGCAGGCAGGACCCTCCACCACTTCCTCTTCATGGTGGGTTTGGATGCTCCGGGCTGCCCCAATACCCTGGATCCAGCCAGAGATGGGGTCATGTGCCAGGGTGGGGTGGCCCTGGGACCCCATGGCTGGGACCTCACATCCCAACAGCCTTGACCCTGCTGATGGTGACCTGTCCCTCTCCCCTCCCAGAGGTGGTCAGCACCAAGGAGGAGGTCCCAGAAGCAGTGACAGCCCAGCCAGCCCAGCCTGAAAGCACCATGTTCGAGGACGATGGTGGTAGTGACGATGACGATGACAACAGTGATGACAACAGTGATGATGATGACGATGCTGACAGCAACTTGGTATGGGTCCAGGGTGGGGGGAGAAGCAGCATCCTTGGGACACCTCCCACAGGGGGAGCATCTTATCCCTGGGAGGAGGGATGGAGAGGGGTCCCAGTCCCTTGGGTTGTGTCACTGGCACCTTGTCCCTTCCATGTCCCCCCAGGCAGAGCCCTGGATCTTCAAGAAGTGGTTTGGCCGCTCAACACCAGAGGAGAGGGATGAAGAGGACAGGGATGAAGAGGACAGGGACAAAGAGGATGGAGAAGAAGACGACAGGGACAAAGAAAATGGGGATGACAAGGACGGGGACAAAGATCATGGGGATGAAGAGGACAGGGACAAAGAGCATGGGGATGACGAGGACAGGGACAAAGAGAATGGAAATGATGAGGACGGGGATGAGAAGGAAGGGGATGAAGAGCCCACAGATGTCCCCGATGTGCCACTGCCTGCAGCAGAGGTGAAGAAGAGCCGGGAGAAGAAGTCAGAGAAGAAGAAGGAGAGGAAGCCAGAGAGGAAGGAGAAGAAGGAGAGGGCCCGGGAGGGCCGTGCTGCCCAAACAGAGCGAAGCAGCTGGAGGGAAACACGAGCCAAGGACAGGGCACAGAGGGACAAACCCAGCAGAGCCCCCAGGGCCCCCCGGGAGTGGGAGCAGCCCCAGAAGAAGTGGGGCCAGGAGGGGAAGGAGAGCCGGCGGGAGCGGGACGAGCCCAGGAGGGAAGGGTGGAAGGGCCGTGCCGGCAGGGCCGAGGGCGGCAGGGAGAGCCCGAAGCGGGACTGGCGGCAGCAGAAGAGCAGGAGGCCCTGGGAGCCCGATGGCACCGCCAGGCCCAGGGAGAGCAAGAGGCGTGACTAAGGCTGGGGCCACCGAGGGGCTCTATGATGCTGAATCCAGGGGGGTCCAACCCCATCATGGACACCCTGTGGCTCCCCAGAGACACCCTCGGGCTGGTGCCATGGGCAGCGCGGGCAGCGCTCCAGGATCTTGGAGCAGCAGTGGAGTAGCCTGTGAGCCTGGCGCGAGCCTCCTTGTGGACTTTGGACCCCCCTGGATTAGAAGCACAAAGGCGACCTGAAAAGACCAGGGGAAGGAGCTTCTCTTCATCTGGGCTTCACGCTAGTTCTCCATCCCCACCCGAAACCTCCCTCACAGTTTATTTTCACTCGTGGTCCCCGAGGCATCGGGGCAGCGCAGCAGGCACAGGGATCCCAGTGAACAGAGTTTGTCTCCAGACCGTGTAGCTTTTGAGTTCAGTTAATGGTTTTATTTAAAGCAAATCAATGAGAGAAGTGCATTCTGAGTCAGCAAAGCCAGGCTGCTGCTGTCCTCAGAGGGACATCAGGGGACTGACCACCCTGCCGTCGCCAGGCCCTGGTGCCATCACTGCAGGGTGGTGAGAAGCTTGCTGGTAACAGAAGAGGGCTGGAGAGCCCCTCACCCAGGGGTCCCTTCAGGCCTTGCCTTCATAGAGTCGCTTTTAGGAACGAAACACAAGTGCAATATCACGCAGCGCTGTAGCAACTACTGGAGACGTTCACAGCCCCAACCCACGGCAGGTTTAAGTATTTGCTAAATCAATAGAGGTTAAAAGAAACTATTTTCATTTTTAATAAGGTGTTAAATTGAATGTTTAAAAAAAAAAAAAAAAAGAAGAAGCAACCGAACAAAGAAGAAAAAAAAAATGTTGTCCCCGGTTATGTTTGTGTGCACTCTGTGCCCCCCTGTCCCTGGTGCAGAGGGGCTGACTGGGGTCCCCACACAGGCCAGGGGCTGGGGCTGGTGTGTGCCAGTCTCCTGCCATGCCCCCACCAACGCTGGGGGGACACTGCAAAGCCCAAGGGCTCATTCCAGCGCTGCAGTCTGCAGCTGGGATGAGCCCAGGAGCTGCTTTTGGAGGATCAGACCCTGCAGCAGCCCCGGCAGGTCTTGCTCAGGGAGGGGCTTAGCTGGGAAGATGATCTGGGGGCAGCCGGGCTCTCTGTGCATCGGCGGGGCCGGGGAGCAGGTGCTTTGGCAGAAGTTCGTGCCCGCTCTTATTACTGGTGTGAGGTGTAACAGGATCGCTCCCCTCAGCCTCCCTCCCCTCACCCCCCAGCTCTGGCAGCGCCCCGGGAGTGGGGTCAGCGAGGGGGGATGCAGATGTGACCTGGCAAGGAGCCCTGAGCCCCCATCCCCACACACACTAGCTCTCCACAGCCCCGGGCTCACACAGGGATGGGTCCCCAGGTAAAGGCTGATCCCTGCGGGGGGATTTTGGTCTTGTTCGGTTTTTGCAGGTGGAGGCACGGCTGGCAGGGGTTTAGGGACACACCGTGGGCTGGGAATTGGCCAGAGGATGCTGCAAGGTGGAAGGTGGGGGCTTGGGTGAAGTAACAACTGCCCTGCCGGGGGCTTGGATGAAGTAACAACTGCCCTGCCCAACTGCTACAGGAACAGAAGGAAGATGAAATGAGGGTGGTCCTAGCCAGGTCCACCAAGCCTTGCGGTCTCCTGATGGCCCCTTGGTGCCCATATCCACCCCAAACTTTGCTGTGGGGTTAGAGCCACACTGCAGCACGGCCTCATGGGCACCTCGGGCATCCCCGGCATCGGGCACGGGGAAAACCAGAGCATCCGAGCAGCCCCCAGGGACTGGCACAGCTACAGACAAACCCAGAACCAGAGCGACGCTACCGAGCCAAACCGGGGGGGAAAAAGAACGCGTGGGGAGCTCCCGTCTCGGAGAGAAGCACCAGCTCCCGAGCTGCCAGGGCAAACTGGGGAGGGGAAGCAGGCTGAGGGCCAGCAGGGAGACAGGCGGGAGCCTCTACCGACAGCCGCACTCCTCTGCCACCATGTTGGGGAACTTGCGGACCTCCAGCCCCTCCGTGGAGAGGCTGATGATGAGCTGGTCCGAGTAGCGGACGGGCACGCAGCAGGGAGCCCGCTGGAGGGGCGAGCCCCGCTCCTGCATGCCCAGCAGCAGCACCGTGTGCGAGTAGTAGCTGGGGACGCGGGTGGAGAGGGGCAGCTTGCAGGGCCCCTCGCAGTTGTTGGCGGCGTAGACGGTGGGCATGACGATGAACTTGCGGTCGCGCAGGTCGATGGTCAGCTCCTGCAGGCGGCAGTGCGCCTGGTGCCGTGCGCTGCGGTTCTGCCGCTGCACCTTCCCCCGCTCCTGCCAGCGCGCCCGCACCGTCTGCAGCGCCTTCAGCAGCAACAGAGTGTGCAGCTTCCCCGAGCCGGTGGGCTGCTTGACAGCTTCACCTTCGCCTGGCCCCGGCGGGTAGTAGCAAAAGCTCAGGAGGTGCTGGAAAAGCCCCATGTTTGCTTGGAAAGGTGGGATGTCCCTCAGATCCTGGATCACCGCCTGCAGCTTGCCCATCAGCAGCTGCAGCACGGTCCCCTCCGGCTGCCAGTCCCCCAGGTGCTGCTCCAGCACGGCCCCGCTGTCCTGGGGGAAAAGCAGCACCGAGGGCTCCTCCGACTGCACCAGACGCTCCAGCGCCGCCTCCTCTGACAGGTTGAGCAGCTGGTGAGGGAGGGTCTCCATCACCTGGAAGTCCAGCCAATGGCGGGAGCTGGGCTGGGTGGGGGGCTCGCTGGAGGGGCTCAGGACCTGGCGGATGAACTGGGTCAGGATGCCCAGGAACTGGCGGCTGCTGCCGGGCTCTGGGGACGAAGCGTTGACTTGGCTCGGGCCGGTGGGGGACGGCAGCTCCTCGGTCCCGGCCTGGGGTGGGCTGTGAGGAGAACACAGGGAAGGTCACAGGGACCCCTTTACTCTGGGGCTCCTGCCAGGCCCTGCCCCACATCCTATCGCAGAGGAGCTTGGGCTGCCCCCCCCCCCCCCCCCCAGCTCCCAGCCCCCATATTTTTCCATGGCTGCAGCGAGGGCCACGGACCTGAGCTGTGGGTACGGAGCTACATCCACCACCCCGTCGGCAGAGAGGTAGGAAGAAGGGGCCAGAGCCACCTCCTCCTGCTGTGACTTGGCCAGCAGGAGCAGCACTGGCGTCATCCTGGTGAAGCACTTGTCATCGGAGCCAAAAAGGAGCTGCTGGGTGTCCATGGGGGGTAGCGGGGCACCTGGTGGGGAGAGGAGCAGTGAGGAGTGAGGATGGTGGTCTGGGGTCTCCCTCATGTCCCCATAGCCGCTCGTTACAGACAGCCTTGAGAGGATCCCAAATGCCCCAGTCAGGACTCAGAGGGCACAGATGTCACCTTCCCAGCCGTCGGGGACTCCCCGTGTCCCTACCTCCCTCTCCACGATGCCTGATGGCCAGGGATGCCTGGAAGCTGAGCTGCTCGCTGCTGCGGGTGATGGATGCTACGGTGGCTCCGAGGACCAGGTACTGGGTGTCCCTGGCCAGGCAGAGCCTCTGTGTGGAGTAAAAAGGCCCGAGGAAGTGGGTGAGATATCATGGGGGCCGGGGGGCACTCGAATGAGCCCCCCATCGGGGCCCCCATTGGCTCTGGATCACCCAGTCCGCGGCGGCTCAGGGAGCAGGGAAATGGGAGGGTCGGGACCACCGGGAGCAGGGAGGGCAGGGGGGCTCCGACACGCAGCCCCAGAGCTGCTCCGTGGGGTGCAGGGAGGCTCACGGGACTCCCGGGTGGGCAGAGAGCCCCCAGCAAGCCCTGCCCCAGATCCGCTTTCACCGGCAGCGGTGCCGGGGCTGCTGCCTCCGCCCAGGCTGGGAAGTCCCCGGGCGGGGGGGCAGGACCCCCAGAATGGGCTGGGTCCCTCGGTCAGTCCCTCCGTCCTGGCCGGGAGCTGGGGACAGGGCAACAGCACCATCTTCAGGCATGGCTCGGGAGGGTGCGACAGGCAGGGAGGCTGGGAGGGGTGGCAAAGGGACTAGGAGAGGGTGGCAAAGGGACTGGACCAGCAGAGCCGAGACCCCCCCTCCCACCTTCCCCGTCCCCAGGACCAGCGCCTCCGGCCGTGGCCACCCACCTGCTCCCCCGCCAGCCCAGGGCCAGTGACCAGCAGCTCCCGCCGCTCCGGGGGGATCCCGGCCCCCGGCCCCTCTCGCCTGCCCAGGTAGAAGAGCAGCAAAGCGACCCGCAGCTCTCCCAGCAACCGGCCCACCTCTGCCTGGAAAACCAGCTTGAACCACAGCTTCGTCTGCGCTTCCCACTTCACTGGAAAGGAGAAGGAAGAGGGGGTGAAGTGAACCCCCCCGTCTGGCCGCCGTGGGGCTCCCAGGGGGGTGATGGGTGAGGAAGGAGCTTCAGGGCTGAACACCGGTCCCACGTGGTGACCAGGACATCTGGGACAGGAGCCGACAGGGCGGAGGGACACAGAAATCCCCTTTCCAATGGGAGGTGCTCAGCGGGGCAAACCCTGCAGCCCCTGCGAGCGAGGAGCTGCCTCCCTCCAGAGCAGCTCTGGCAGATCTTCCTGGGCAGATCCCCATGGAAATCTCTTCTCCCATGGCAGCTCCTCCACTGGCTCGGGGACATCGCGGCTGTTGTGTCGCCGCCAGCGGTGCTCCCTGGGGAGGAGCCGCTTCCCCAGCTGCCCGACAGTGGCGAGTTCAGCTGAAAATCCAAAATGCGGGAGGGGAGGAAGAGATTTCAAGAGAGGAACGACCGTGACCCTCCTGCTGCGCAGGATTAAAACGGAGGGATCAGTCAGGGTGTCCTCCCTCCAGCACAGCCCTTCCCACTGAGACAGCACAGAGGGGTTGCAGAGAGGGGTGCATGGAGAGATAGATGCACAGAGGGATGAAACCCGCTGGTTTTTGCACAAGGCTGAAGCCACACAGCCGAGCTCAGGGCTTAGGGCTCCTGGGCAGCACCGAGCACAAAGGACAAGTCAGTGCTGCAGCTGACAGCGAGCAGCTGGGCTCACACCAGGACCAGTCAGGTCCTCTCCTCCAACCCTCTCCTCTCTTTTCCCAGCTGGATTTGGGACCCATGTCATAAAGGCTGAAAGTGAGAATCACTCATAATCTGGAAAGCAGAGCAGAAGCCACGGAGACTGTGGCACCTGAGTGTTAGCCACAGGCAGGGACAAGGCACTGTGTTGCACACAAGTTGTCATCACCACTAAAGCTTCTTAAAACCACACCTGGAAAGACATTTTACTGCACCACTTTGCTAATTTTAAAAGGACCCAACCCCACTAATTGAATTCTGTGTTTAAATCTCTGATTTAGGGCAAGCAGACAGCACTGGCCTCCCCGAGCCCTGTGCTCGCCCTGCTCAGCCCCGGTGCAGGGATTTCACACCAACCTTCATCCAGATGCAGCACCAGGAGTCGGTCCTGCCCCGGCTCCACCACGTGTCCATGGATGTGCATCAGGGGCTGGAGAGCAGCACTTGCCTCCCCGGCCGGGCAGAGGCCAAAGGTCTCCAGGTAACTTTCATCCCAGGCCCTGCGTTGCCTCAACAGCTTGATGAAGCTGCTTTCATAGTGGGTGAGAACACCCACAACTTCCATGTGCCTCAGGGTCAGCCCGTCCTGGTCCATTTTCACCCTGCAGACAGGTCCTTCCAGCCCTCCAAGCGGCCATGGGTGCAGGCTGGAGCTGGCCCAGCCTGTGTCCCCATCCCCAGCCAGCCCCGGGAGGCATCTTTCTCCTGGCTCAGGCTCAGACAAGGGGTGAGCAGCAGAAGTCAACCTTGATCTTGCCACCAAGCTGGGTCTCACTCTTTCCTGTAAACCTGCATTTTCTCTCATTCTCTCCTCTCCTTCAAGCCCCAGCTCCTCCGGCAGGCTCAGCTCCAGCCTGTTCACTGGGGAACTCCTTTCCCCCATGCTCCCCTTTGTTGGAAGTGCTGCAGAGGGGAGCCACAGCACCAGGCACAGTAAGAGCACCCCAAGAGCAACCTTCATGTTCCCACCCAAGCTACTCCCAAGGCAGTTGGAGCAGCTCACAGGCACCTCAGAACAGTTGGGCGGAAGGGGAGGACGGCGTCTCCCTTTTAAAAACCAGTGGCCTTGAGTTGACAATGCACAACACACCTCCCCTGAGAAACTCGAAGGCTGTCATGCCCAAGAGGAGGGAGGGATGTTTCAAAGAACCTTTTTTGTTCTATTTTTGGGTTTGCATCTAGTATTGGATACATAAAAAAAAAAAATAAAGTATTAAAGATGTTTCACTTGTAGGGATGCACGTCCTTGACTTCAGATGTTTTCTGAAGGAGGATGGACATCTAGCCTGGGATCTTCATGGGGACTGGCACATATTATTCCCACCAGCAGTGAAACACCAGGAGGGAAGAATAAGCCAGACAAAGAGGAGGGGGTAGAGACAGATAATGCACAGAAACTAAGTAAATGCATGAAAAGCATTCTCCTGGCCCTGCTGGAAAGCCTCCCCCTTGGCTGGCACCTGCAGGGACTCACATCTCCTGAGCCTCAGGCTGCTTCAGCCTGGGAAGGAGAATCTCACAGGGTGCAGCAGCAGCCTGGGGGCTTTGAACACTTAAGACCTGACCTCAACAGTCTCACAACACACTTATTATAAGGAGTTTTCCCTCTATGAGGTGCCAGTACTCACTGTAACACTTGAAATTAGCAATGCCACCAACCTAATCCACCCCAGAGACACCTCCACCCCACCCAAGGGATCTCATTTTTTGGCAGTGGAGGGCAGTGGGGGAGATACCTACAAAAAACAGTCCCAACAGATGCTCAGACCCTTCTCTGGGTTTCCAAGACTTAGCAGTTGGGATCTCAGGATGCAGCTACAGCAGACATTGTATTGGGCCTGCACACCCAGACTGGAGAGGGACAAAGGGCATCACACCAGAGGGCTGGGGACAGCAGACACCTCTTCCACAGGGGCTGTGGCAAAGGGCAGATGGCAAAGGGGTGACCCAGACAAGCTGGCCCAGGCATCAGACTCACCAGACACCTCAGTTGGAGCCCTCAGCTGCTGGAGCATGGAGTGCAGTGCCCAAGAGCAGCCAAGGCAGTGAGGGAGGGACACTCTGAGTGGGACTGAGGGGACCCGTGTCAGGCCAGCAGAAGAGCTGAAGATGTTGATTCCCCCACCAAACAGACAGCAGCTGCAGGGCTGTGCCCAGCTGTGGTCCCCAAAACAAGACAGGCACTGGCCAGGAGGAAGCAGGAACAAGCCAGGGTCAGGCAGCCCGGCCCTCAGCGATGCCTTCACCCACTGAGCACCCAGGTACCCCACAATGAGACACCCCAGAGCAGTGAAATGAACCCTGGGAGGACACAGAGGAGAAATCTCAGAGCTTCTGGTTTTTAATGGGAACCAAATGATTGTTTGAAAGCAACACAGTATAAATAAAACCAGAGAGAAGGAACAGCTAGACAAAACTAGGGAGGGTAGATACAATGCAAATCCTACCTGATAGCAGGTGCTTCCCCACAGTACAGACATTTGATGAATTATAAACTAAGATTTACTATCACTGCAGCTTTGGTAATTTCTTTTGACTAAACATTCCCAGAGATCTCTGCCACTGCCCCAGACAAGCACCCCTGTGCTTTGTTTGTGAACTCATGTTTGGTGTAAACAGTCCAGCAGGCAGAAGCCAGGCAGCTGCATACTGGGGCAGGAGGATTCCTTCCTAAACTGTCAGTGAAATCGTGTCTGGCTCTTCTCAAGGACTCCTGAGCAGCTGTCCAAGCTGATTTCCTCAGCAGAGATGTTTCCAGCTTTTAGCTGGCAGCACCTGAGCTACAGTACAGAGCTCTGGCACCAGGAGAAGAAAGGAGCAATCTGCTGCTGATTGTGACTGTAATTCAGCAGCAAGGCAGAAAAAAAAACTGATTCAGAACATTCTGCTCCCCCTCCATTCTGCCCACTGCTGATTACTGGGGATGCAGGAACAGAATCCATTCCGTGTGTCCTTGACAAGTCTCCCCATCACCAACTGAACAGCTCGATAAAGGATTTCAGCTGAATAGCAACTGATTAACTGGCTGGTAATTGATGGGTTACACATCAACGTGTAAAGCCAACACAGCTGAGCTGAGGCTGATGTAGCTATTCAGTCAGGAGGAGGTGAGGTGCCTACAGATTTCCAGTCCTTTCCCCTCCTCTTTGGAGAACTTCCAAAATGTAACCAGACTAGGAACATTTTCTGTATCTAAGAGCTGAAGAAAGTTGAGCACAGGGCAGCACTTTTAAGCAAGACACAGGAAAACGTAGAGAAAGGAAAACTGAAAACCTTTTAATGAACCTACAGGATTTACTCAAATTCACAGGTGTACAAAACAGAACTATTGCTCTGGATCAGTTGTGATCTGCATATAAAAATAAGGGAGCTAAAGGAGTCCAGCAGGACTGAGTCCAGGAGGGGCTTCAGTTGGAGGGGGGCGGAGGGGGGATAGTGCCTGGCCCCTCTGCAGGGAGAGGTGGCCTCATCATGGGTGGCAGAGGAGCAGGAGGGGGGACACCAGGTGCTGGTGGCAACTGCGGTGGCACCGGGGGTGGTGGCACTGGTCCAGAAGGAGGCATGGGAGGCAGGGTCATGCCCCCTGGGGGAGGTGGTGGCAGGGTGTCTGGCAGGGGTGGCCGGGGGGGCAGCCCGTTCATCAGCGGGGGAGGGGGCGGCCGCTTCACCGTCGGGGGCCCTGGAGGGAGGTTTGGGGGAGCTGGGGGCTTCTCCATCTTGAAGTGGAATTGAAGGAAGAACTGGGGAGGGGAGAAAAGCAAAGAGAAGGGAACAATTAATCCTCGGGACAACTCTGCCATCACACAACACAGCTGCTCTGCCTCCAGGGACACAGCTGGGACCTCTCCTGGCCCCTCACCTCCACAGACCACGGCTGCCTTTCCACCCTGGCACCACTCAGGAGTTGCACCACCCCTGTCCAGTGCTTTATCCCCCCCCAAAAAGTCCTTCTAAGCACTAAGCTCCCCATGACAGGGCCAGTAACCCTCACTATGGGTTTGTCCCTACTCTCCTATCCACCCAGGCCACGGGCTGCCCTGCCAGAGGGTGCAGGAAACGCAGCGAGGAGCCTCCAGGCTGCACCTTCAGACCCTGCTCTGTGCCTGCTGACACCCCAGGATTCTACCTCCCCGGTTGAACTCCCACAAAGATCAGACACAGGAAAATCATTTTCTCAGGAGGAGTCACCACACAGTTGCATTGAAAGACTAAAGACAAAAGCACGAGTATCACTGATGCTCACCCCCCTGCCCTGCCTTTCCCCCTAAGCTGCTCTGCCCTCCTGCTCCCTCTTCAACCCTGAAGCAAGACCCTGCAGTGCTCCAGTTACCTGTTTGGTTTCCCTGTTCCAGTGGGTCCAAAACTTCCCTTCTGCTTTGTCGATTTCTCTGCTTGGCACCTGCAACAACAAAGAACAAGGAGTTATTATTAGCACCACCAGATTAGCTCAAAGGCCCTTTTTAGCACCAGAGCCTGCAAGATAAGCACAGTTATTCCAGGCCTTTGTGAGATGCACAAGTCTCGGATGTTATTAGATAGAGATGGGGGCAGGAAAGAATTAAGTTACTTCCCTATCGGTCAAGGACAAGTGTCCTGGCAAAAAACCCTCTCAACATCTGCACAAAGGCTGAGGAGCAAACCCCAGGAGGCTCCTTTCTGTGCCAGACCCTGAGAACTCAGCAGCTCCCCAGAGCTCAGCACACAGCCTAGTTTTCATGCCAGAGTCCTCTGCTAATTCTCAGCAGGGTTTAACGACTTCCATTTATGTCTTCTTGACCCCCTCCCTGCCCCTTTCCACTCCATTAACCCCCTGCAGGCTAGAACAGAAGTGCATAATGATGCTCATTGGAATTAATGTCTTGGGAAAAATGGAAAATGTCTTGGGAAAATTATCAGTTAATCCCAAATAATCATAGACTCATAGAATGGTTTGGCTTGGAAGGGACCTGAAAGATCATCTCGATCCAACCCCCCTGCATGGGCAGGGACACCTCCCACCAGACCAGGTTGCTCCAAGCCCCATCCAACCTGCCCTTCAACACTTCCAGGGATGGGGCAGCCACAGCTTCTCTGGGCAACCTGTCCCAGTGTCTCACCACCCTCACACTCCACAATTTCCTCCTCATGTCTCACCTCAATCTCCCTCTTCCAGTTTTAATCCATCCCCCCTTGTCCTCTCCCTCCCTGCCCTTGTCCAAAGTCCCTCCCCAGCTTTCCTGGAGCCCCTTCAGGCACTGGAAGGTGCTCTAAGGTCTCCCTGGAGCCTTCTCTTCTCCAGGCTGAACACCCCCAACTCTCTCAGCCTGTCTCCAGAGCAGAGCTGCTCCAGCCCTCGCATCATCTCCGTGGCCTCCTCTGGACTCTCTCCAGGAGCTCCATGTCCTCCTTCTGCTGGGGGCTGCAGAACAGGACACAAAGTCTTACCTTGAAAGCTATGGTCTCATAGGGCTCAGCTGCCATCAGCAGGTACTGCCAGCGTCTGTCCGGGGGCTCGATCCTCTGCTCGTACGCGGACATGAACCGGTGGCGGGGCATGATGCTCTCTGCAATCTCAGGATAATCAATCTGGTGGGACATAATCACAGCAGTAAGGAAAACATCCCCTTTTCATTCCCCCTTCTTACAAAACAAATCCCTCAGCTACAAAATATATCAAGAGATCAGCTCCGAACAGAGAACCTTGTGCCACCGAAGGAAACAGCTTGACAACTGTGATCATGGATTTGCTTGATACCATCAGCAGCACAGGACTAAGGCTGTTTATTTATTTACTGAACCCTGCAAAGAACTGCTCATTCAGCAGCATTTTTACTTGGAGAACCCAAACACCAAGAATTTTAACAGTGCCCTTACCTGGAAGAGAAGGCTCTGCTGGCCTGTTTCTGGATCTCTTTGTTTGGTCACTGTAAAGAAAATAAGAAAGCTCAGTACGTCACACAGCAGGGTTAGAGCAACATTATTTCTGCCCTAGGAAACACACAAAGCTCCCCACAACAAAATATTACAAGATTGTTCTCCCATTTATTAAACAAAATGCCACGCTGTTGTTGGTCATAGACTGGACTTGATGATCTTAAAAGGTCTTTTCCAGCCTTGGTGATTCTGTGATACTACTGTGTTCATTTTTGGGACCCTCTCATCAAGAAGGACCTTGAGGGGTTGCAGCATGTCCAAAGAAGGGCAGCAAAGCTGGGGAAGGGTCTGGAGCACAAGTCTTAGGAGGTGCTTAGGGACATGGTTTGGTGGTGGACTTGGCAGCGTTGGGTTTAGTTTGACTTGATGATCTTAAAAGGTTTTTTCCAACATGAATGATTGTATGATTCCACTGAGGACTTCTACTGAAATTCAGCTGCTGCAGATAAAAAGCCCAAACTTGAGCTATAGATGCCATGAGTGATTTATGAGCATCAGTGAAGAAAGATGGTACAGCACAACAGAAGGAGAAGAGGGACTGAAAAAATGCCATCTTCTCCTGCAGCACTACTAGCAAGAGCTGAAAGGCTGAGACACAGCCATCTGTTATTAATGTGGTTCTCACCCAACTGTCAGCAATAAAGAGATGTTCCATGGGTAATTTAAACAATAAAGGACATCAGAAGATAAGCCCATATCTTATTCATGGACAGATTTGCTAAAAAGACTAATTAATAATTCACAATCCCAGCACTGCACTCCAGGCAAGGCCCAGCAGGCACTGGGTGTCTCCTCTCTCAAACCACCCCCCCGACACACCTTTATAACCTGGCCGTCCAATTTTTACAAATTTCTTCACTTCCACTTTGACTTTTTCTGGTGCTGGCTGGGCAGGGGCTTCCTTGGCTTCCTTGGCAGCTCGCCGGGCCCTGGATTCATCAGAAACATGCCAAACTGAAGAGGTCAGTCAGTGGGAGTAGTCTGAATCCCTCCCCACACAGCATTCAGGGCTTGACAGAAAGGATGCCAGGAGAACCTGCTATTTCTCCCCCACAGGCACCACGACAGGCTGGTTGTATCCAAACCTTCCCCTGACTAAATTGTCACCTCAGTTATCTCACCCACCCCCGAGATGACCTTGGTGCCTGTCTCCACAGAAGGATTTGAGAAGGCTTCCTTCTTGAAAGGAAAAAGACAAAACCCCCACGAGCTACTCATCAAAACCAAAGCATTTCTTAAAATAAAGCTTACAACCTTCTCCCAACCTGTATTCAAATATACCTTATAACTAGACTCCAGACAGTTTGCTTTTAAAACTCTTTCTCCCCCTTCCTTCAGAAAATCCCACAACTGGTTTTGAACTTGAGGTGAAAACAGGGCTTGCCAGCACCATTTTTTTGGAGCTGATCTGGTCTGTACCTGCTGGGTAGTGCCAGGCTGTTCACCAGGAAATAGTGAAAGAACATTCCAGCACAGTGTGCTGCTGTTCCAGAGCTCTAGCTGCACACAATCATCATTTTAAAGTGCTTAGACAGCAGAGAATAAAGATACAGAGGAGAATGACTTACAAATTGGTCTGATGCTTCTTCCCCTGGGTATGTGCTAAGTAACTTCCCTGAAATAAAAAACAAGCCAGAAGAAAGTCAGATGAAGACAGGCCTGTTCCTGCACTGACAGATACTTGTCACAGAGCACAGGCTGTATCACAGGCTGACAAGGGTATTTTAATACTCAGCAGAGAGGAATCTTACTCAAAAATTGCTCTCAACTGCTGAATTGTCATAAACTGTCAGGCTTAACAAGTCACCCCCCAGCCACCAACTCCTCAGCATTCACCAGGCACGTCCCAGGTTCTGGTACTTGAAGTTAATATTCTTCCCAAATACCCAGTGCCAAGGTATGGATGCTGGTGAGTGGTTGTGCATGGTCAGGAATGGCCAGGCATGGTCAGGAATGGCCAGGCATGGTCAGGCATGGTCAGGAATGGCCAGGCATGGTCAGGAATGGTCATGCCATGCCAGGGGAGGTTTAGATTGGATCTTGGGAACAATTTCTTCATGGAAAGGGTTAGTGGTGGCCTTGGCAGTGCTGGGTTAATGGTTGGACTTGATGATCTTAAAGGTCTTTTCCAACCAAAACGATTCCATGATTCCAAGGTCCAGACAGCTGCTCAGCTCACCTCATTGTTGTGCAGCGTCAGGCAGAGTTTGCACTCGTAGGAGCCCAAGTGATTCTTCATAAAATAAGGGTCCTAGGAAGAGAATTGTTAAAAAGTTACAAGCAAAAGACATGGCAGAACACGACAATAATCAAAATACGGCTGCACTTCTGCTGCCCTGGAAGAACTGAGTTTGTAGATTTAAAATTAACAGCTCAACACTGCTTGAGGAGTATGAAAAGTGAAGCAACAGCAGCTTTGTGACTTGGTGATGGCATCCCAACCACAGGCAAGGGACAGCAACGTCCCAGCCAGGCTCAAAATAACCTACTAACAGCCACTTGAACACTCAAGTGCTGGCACCTCCCTGGTCAGCCCTGCCAGAAACGTTTCTCATTCAACTCCCACATTACCAGAAACACAAACGATTAATTTCAACCCACAGCTCTCCAC
The DNA here is from genome assembly GCA_020745705.1 of Hemiprocne comata. Classification (NCBI taxonomy): domain Eukaryota; kingdom Metazoa; phylum Chordata; class Aves; order Apodiformes; family Apodidae; genus Hemiprocne; species Hemiprocne comata. The sequence goes on along the minus strand of CM036611.1, from coordinate 2,182,277 downwards.
TAAATCTCTTGCTGTTTTGCTCAGGCAAAGATCTAACCTATCATAGACTCATAGAATGGTTTGTGTTGGAAGGGACCTTAAAGATCATCACGTTCCAACCTCCCTGCTATGAGCAGGGACACCTCCCACTAGACCAGGTTGCTCCAAGCCCCATCCAACCTGCCCTTCAACACTTCCAGGGATGGGGCAGCCACAGCTTCCCTGGGCAACTTGTTCCAGTGCCTCACTGCCCTCATGGTGAAGAATTTGTCCTAGTATCTACCCTAGATCTCCCCTCTTTCAGTTTAAAACCATTACCCCTTGTCTTATTACTACCCTCTCTGGTGAAAAGCCCCTCCCCAGCTTTCCTGAAGCCCCTTCAGGCACTGGAAGGTGCTCTAAGGTCTCCCCAGAGCCTCCTCTTCTCCAGGCTGAACACCCCCAACTCTTCCAGCCTGTCTCCAGAGCAGAGCTGCTCCAGCCCTTGGATCAACTTCATGGCCTCCTCTGGACCCTTTCCAACTATCCCCACAACTGTCTGCATGACAGGAGCCCCGTGTCCTCTCCCTCCTGCTGGGGCAGAGGCCAAGGCTCACCTTGTTGATGTCGATGGTTTCCAGGGCCAGCTGCCGGAGCCTCTCCCTGCGGTCTCGGTTACTTTCCGAGGCAGAGGCTACACCTCCACTTCCAGTTTTACCTCCAGGACGATGCTGGAAATCCATGATGGGGACTTGTGTGCTTCAGCTACTTACGGAGAGAGAGAGAGTCTGGAAAAATGAAGAAAAGCAAGGTGAGTGATAACCGACGCCCTTCACAACCTGGAGTTCGGAGCACGACACAGACAAGACGAGCACAGCAAACCCTGCCCTGGACACTCAACACAACTTCAAACAGAGCCACTAAGTTGGGTAGAAGTAAAATGACCCAAAATAACAAGCCCCCAGAGCCCGTCCCATCTTCTCAGCCCCATCTTCTACACAGCCCCACCAGTGACTCCCCCCTGACCCTCCCACTCCCCCACCTCAACAGCAAACAGCTCCAGAACCTGCCACGGGCCAATGACCCTCCCCACCCCCAGGTTTGGTGCTGCCCCACCACCTCAGTGTCCCCCCCAAGGCCCCAGAGCCACCCCCATGCAGCCCCAAATCCTTTGTGAGGGTCAGACACCCCCCCCTCCAACCTCCCAGCAACTCCACACACTGTCCCCAACCCTCCAGTGAGATCCCAGAGTTGCCCCCTTCCCTCAGCTAAGCCCAGAGCTCGCCCCCCTGTTCCTGACACATACATGAACCCCCCAAAAAGGGTAAGAGCTATGCAGGAAGGCCACAGAGACCCCCAGCAAGAGTAAAAGCCCCCCTCAAACATCCACCAGCAAGGGTCAACCCCCGCCAAACAAGCCCCAGCCTCTACGCACGGGTCAAACCCCCAAACTAGCCCCACTTCCCGACAAGACGACAGAGCTCCCCCCTCCCCCGAACGGATCGAGCCCCTCAGCCCCCACACAAGGCTCCAGATCCCCTCTTCCCCCCCTGCAGCACGAATTAAGGCCCCCACCCCCCGACAAGGCCCCAGAGCCCCTCTCCCCGCCCCGAACGGATCGAGGCCCCCACCCCCCGACAAGGCCCCAGAGCCGCCCCGGACCGCCCCCCCACAGCACAGAGCCAGCCCCCTCCCCCGACCCAGCACAGACCGAACCCCCGAACCCCCCGCAAGGCCCCAGACCCCCTCAGTCGCCCCCCCCCCCCCCCCAGGCCCGTACCGATGCGCGCACCCCCCGCTCCGCGCTCCCGCGGATGCGCATGCGCGATGCTCCCCGCGCGGTTCCGGGACGGGCGGGAGCGGTTCCGGGGTCATGGGGCTGCCGTGAGGCGGCCGGGGCGGGGGGGGGTTCGCCATGAGGTACAACGAGCGGGAGCTGCTGTCCCTGGCCCGGCAGCCCGCCGAGAAGGCGGCCGAGATCATGATGCGGGTGCCCAAGAAGGGGAGCGGTGAGAGGGGGCTGGGGGGGGAAGGACCGGGGGGAGGCTGGGGGGGGGGGGTGCGGCAGGGCCGGGGGTCACTGGGGGGCCAGGACAGGAGTTACTGGGGACAGGGCTAGAGGGGAGCTGGGGGAGAAGGGCTGGGAGAGCAGTTTGGGGCTCCTCGCTACAAGAAGGGCATTGAGGGAGTGGAGCGTGTCCAGAGAAGGGCAACGGAGCTGGGGAGGGGCCTGGAGCACAAGTCTGAGGAGGAGCAGCTGAGGGAACTGGGGGTGTTCAGCCTGGAGAAAAGGAGGCTGAGGGGAGACCTTCTGGCTCTGCAACTGCCTGAGAGGAGGTTGGAGTGAGGGGGGTCGGTCTCTTCTCCCAAGGAACAAGTGATAGGACAAGAGAAAATGGCCTCAGGTTGTGCCAGGGGAGGTTTGGATTGGATCTTGGGAACAATTTCTTCATGGAAAGGGTTGTCAGGCCCTGGCCCAGGCTGCCCAGGGCAGTGGTGGAGTCCCCATCCCTGGAGGGATTTCAAAGCCGTGTAGATGTGGTGCTGAGGGACATGGGTTAGTGGTGGCCTTGGCAGTGCTGGGTTAACAGTTGGACTTGATCTTAAAGTTCTTTTCCAACCAGAACCATTCTGCGACTCTAACTGGGCACGCTGAGGGGCAGGACTGGTTGTACAGGAGAAGCCTGGCTGGGAAACTGGGAATAGGACCAGGCCAGACTTGGCAGGGTTAGGACTGGCCGTGTGGGTTGGGCAGGACTGGGAGTGTTGGGAGGCAGGACTGGGAAGAGACTGGGGAACACAGGTGTTGACACACAGTCCAGGGGGTCCTGGATTAGGGGGCAGGAGTGGTGGGGCTGGACTGGAGGGGTGGGATGTGGCTGGGGACGTGTGACTGATCAGGGACACCAGGGGATCAGTGGAAGAGGCTCTTCCTGAAATCTTCCAGCAAAATTTCCTTGTAAACCAGCACTGGAGAATGAGTGTTAAAGAAAGTCCTTCCCTCATCCTGGGTCTTTCCTCCACCTGAGCACCTGCAGCCTCCTGTTGGACTTTGTCCCCCAAGAGGTGCCATTTCTGCTGACAGCCCCAGGCAGGGGCTCCTCTGGGATTTGAAGCGTTCCCTGGGGGTGTTTGAGGTCCAGTCAGCTGGGGTGTGTCTGTCTGTCTGTCAGTGAGATGGTGCCCTGGGCTCTGTCAGCCCAGAAGCCACTGGAGAAGCTGCCAAGTGACTTTTTATTTTCTCTGCAGTGTTAAAGAAACGCCTCGTGAAGCTCGTTGTCAACTTTCTCTTCTACTTCCGTACAGACGAAGCAGAGGTACAGAAGCTGCTTTTTTGCTGTTTTGTTGGTTGTTTTCCTCCCTGTTTTTCTTCTTTCTTGGTGAATTGATTGCGTGGGCTTTGTAGAAGGGTGCAGTAACAGCCTGCCAGAGCCAGGTCAGGGCACCCACGTTTCCTCTTCCATCTACTCAGTGAAAACTCCTGGGGGTGAAGAGCAGCTCTGCACATCCAAGTGCTTATCCTGAGCTTGGAACAAATCTTTTAAACATTGCCCCAAAATTGCCAAAGGTGGAATCTGCAATGTTTGTTTGTAGGACTGTGCCTTACTGTGCCAAACCATGAGGGGAAGCTTATATTTTGCTCTCCTGGAAAAAGAATTAGTGGTGTTTCTCCTTTTTTTTTATGCCAGGAATTGTACATGTGCACAATGCTGACTGTTACTGGGAACCTTGTGTGGCCAGACCCTGTCAATAGTGTTATTTTGGGCATCTAGAAGTCCTGTTGGGGCCTAGGGAAAAAGAAATGAGAGATGGGACTTTTGGGTTGTGTTTCTGGCTGTCACAGTTTGACTTGAACCAGGACACTGGCCTTGGCACTGGTGAGACCTGGTGATCTTTAATGGATCCCTTGGTAACTGTTGCTAAAGATTCTCTTCTTGGAGAATAAATATAAAAGCAATCTTCTGACTGAAAGGTGCTGGGTGTGTGCTGGTGCTACAAACAAAGGAGCTGGAAAGCTTTTAGTGACATTTTTAGACTCACTCCATCATAAATGTTCTTGAGTGGATCATAAATAGTCCAGCAGGCAGGTGGAAGGTGCAAATGGAAAACCATTGTGCCAGAAATACCTGGTAAAGCAGGTTTTTCACTATCTTCCCTACTGCCTTATTTGCCTCTGCATTTTCAGATGAAATAATTCACTTTTGGTTTGCTTTTTTTTTATGGCTTGTGTCACCCTGTGGTACCTACCACTGGTGTGTTGATCCTGAGCTGCTCTTAACCCCTTGCTGGGCTTCAGGACTGGCCTTACAAAGGATAGTGAGAGTTGTTCTGTCTGTTGTGTTAAATATTTCATCTCTTTTTGATTTACTGAGCAAGGAAGTGAACTTCTTCCCTGTCTTTGCATCACAGAGACGAATGCTAAAGCCCAGGCTGAGTCTGAGCAAGTAGAAATGTTTTAACACCCAACTCATGTGTGCAAAGTGTTACTGGTAAGAGTGAAGCAGGTCAGCAGGAACAAAAAGGGCGATTAAAGAAGATGGAACATTCATGCAATTAGATGGAATTACTTTTAAAGTAGCACCAGGTTATGGCACTTGTCTACAAAGCAAACTCAGGCCCTGTCTCACTGGGGTACAACGTGGGTGAAACTCTCTCTCTGGGTCTTTTCCAGCCCATTGGAGCTCTGCTGCTGGAGCACTGCAGGATCACCAAAGAGGAGGAGAACGTCTTCTCAATCAGTGAGTTCCCTTTGTGTTCCCCTTACAGCAAACTGTGCTATGGATAGGGAAACGTTTTGCTGCTCAATTCCTGCTTTTTCCAGCTGTTTGTCTGGTAACACTGGGGTTAGTGGGGTTCATGCTCCTCAGCCCTTCCCCTCCTCATGGGCTTCATGCTTCTCAACCCTTCTCATCCTCGCTGGGCTTCATGCTCCTCAGCCCTTCCCCTCCTCGTGGGCTTCATGCTCCTCAACCCTTCCCCTCCTCACTGGGGTTCATGCTCCTCAGCCCTTCTCCTCATGGAATTCATGCTTCTCAACCCTTCCCCTCTTCACTGGGGTTCATGCTCCTCAGCCCTTCTCCTCATGGGCTTCATGCTTCTCAACCCTTCCCCTCCTCATGGGCTTCATGCTCCTCAGCCCTTCTCCTCCTCACTGGGCTTCATGCTCCTCAGCCCTTCTCCTCCTCACTGGGGTTCATGCTCCTCAGCCCTTCCCCTCCTCATGGGCTTCATGCTCCTCAGCCCTTCCCCTCCTCGTGGGCTTCATGCTCCTCAGCCCTTCTCCTCCTCACTGGGGTTCATGCTTCTCAACCCTTCCCCTCCTCACTGGGGTTCATGCTTCTCAACCCTTCCCCTCCTCACTGGGGTTCATGCTCCTCAGCCCTTCTCCTCATGGAGTTCATGCTCCTCAACCTTTCTCCTCCTCACTGAGGTCCATGCTCCTCAACCCTTCTCCTCCTCCTGGGGTTCATGCTCCTCAGCTGGAGGACGCTGTCCTGAGGACAGTGACACTTCACTGCTGGCTGAACCAGGGTGTGATTTGCACAGCTGCCCGTGCAGTGACAGCAGCCAGGCCGGGGCTCTGAGCTGGTGGCCCTACCCCCCAGAGGGCCCTGCAGGGACCCCAGTTGCTGCTTCTCTGCTGGTCCATTTTACCACACCAAGGCAGCCCCAGATAAACCGGCCGTCGGGCTCCTCCAGCAGCCCTCCTCCCGCCGGGCTGTCTGTCCTTGTGTTGATAGCCACAGCTCCAGCTGGCTCCTGCTGGGCTGCCCTTTGTCATCAGCCTTTCATCCAGCAGCTAATCATTGTGTGAGAGGTATGTGGTGAAAACAACCGGATATTTCTCCAAGGCCATCCCCATATCTTTTGGCCTGGCTGTCGGGCACAGCTGCTTTCCTGTGCAGGGCCCTTGTCTCTTCTTCTAGCCAGCAGAGGTGGTGTTCTCATCTCCAAAGGACCCTCAAACACCCCAAGCATTCCCATCTCTCTCAGCACCAGGCTGTGAATTTCTGGGGGCTCGGGGCTGTCGGGAGCCCTGGTGAAGGAGGAGTCCTGAGAACACCATTAGAACCCGTGGCAGTTGGTGTGGGGCTTGTGTGGGGTGAGGAGCATGAACCCCAGTGAGGATGAGAAGGGCTGAGGAGCATGAAGCCCAGTGAGGAGGGGAAGGGCTGAGGAACATGAACCCCACTAACCCCAGTGTTACCAGACAAACAGCTGGAAAAAGCAGGAATTGAGCAGCAATTGCACAGCAGCCCTGCAGGGTTTGATGCAGCCTGACCCAGTTACGTTGCAGCAGCAGCTGCCTAGATCTCTGTGGACTGTGTACTAAAGAGCAGAGCTCTGGGGACCGTGGAATTAATTAGATGTCCTGATTCTGTCTTGGTAAAGAAGTGGAGTTGCAGGGGGACTTGCTTTCTGCTGTGCACAGTACCAGATTCCCAAAAGCCTCGAGCAAAGACAGGTCGGTGCCTTCTCCTAGTGCAGTTTAACTCCTCTGATGGCTGCCCTCTGCCTAGATCAAAATCTCTTCCTCGGGGCCATTTTTCACTTTAATCACTAAATTCCCAGTGACTGTTTGCCAGGAGGCTCAGGGAGTTGCAGTCCCACATCTGGCCGTGTTGGTCTGGTTCAGTTCCGAGCTGTCGCTCTCGGTTTGAGAAGCTGCTCTTTCCTTTCCGAAGCTGTTGGCAGCTGACAAACGCTGTAGGCAGCTGCTGGGGACAGGCAGGAGCCACCCAGGGTGGGGGAGAGGGGACAGAGCCTGGTTACCAGCTTGTTCACACATCGTCTTCATTGAACTGAGGCGCTAATTGTGGGCTGGCAGCGGCTGTTGCTGGGGAGGGAGCCAGAGGAGCGCAGGCAGCTCTGCCAGGACCTCCCTTAAGCTTTTTCCTTATCCCTGGCAGGTTTCATCGAGGAGCCAGAGAGGAAATACTGCTTCGAATGTGCCAGTGAAGAGCAGTGTCAGGAGTGGATCGAGGCCCTCAAGCGAGCCAGGTAGGCTGAGCCAGCCCTGCAAGTTCTGCGCCCGGTCCTCTGCACTGTTTGTTTTCTGGGATCAGCTTGTGGTGAACCCGGGGAGGAGAGCGGTTGTCTCCTCCCAAGCAAGCTTCCCTTCAGCTCTAAATAGCATCTGAAACTTCTCCACATCCTTTTCTGCTCAGCCTGCCATGATCTGTTCCTGTCTTACAGCTATGAGTTCATGAGGAGGAGCTTGATCTTCTACCGGAATGAGATCCAGAAAATGACAGGGAAGGTGAGTCCCTTGAAGTTGGTTTGTCAGTGGTGGCTGATGGGTTTGGGCTGGAGCAGGGGCTGGTGATCTCAGGTTTTGCCATCAGGTGTTGCCACCAGCTGTCCTGTGCAAGGCTGTTTGCTGCCCTGTGTATGAAATAAATCCTGTAGTGAGCCAGCTCCTGAAGCCGTGGTCTCAGCAGCCAGACCTGAGTCTTCCTCTGCCACCAGCCTGTGTTGTGCTCAGCTCCAGCCCTCATACACTCTTCCAAGGGCAGAGTGGCCCGAGGTTTGCAGCCTGACAGGTCTGTTCTGGGTTAGCCCAGACTCCCACTGGCTCCCTGGAGAAGCTCAGAGGCTGCCCTGGCCAGGGCAGAGCATCCGTGGGTTGAGGTGCTGCTCACTCCTCTGCCACCCCAAAGCATCCCTGCTCAGGGGGAGGGAGGTGGGTGCTGCTCACCCACATGCTCCTGGACCAGAGCAGGCTGAGCACGGCCTGTGACCCTGGTGATCCACCGTGTCCTCCTGAGGCTGCTCAACATTCTGCACCAGAAAAAGCATCCACGGGCTGGATGGGCAAATCCAGCAGATGAGTGGACCCAGCCTGGTGGAGGGACAGACAGTCCTGTTGGCCTCCCTGCTCTGCAGCTCACTGCTGCCTTCCCTGTGCTCTTGCTGCAGGACCCCCTGGAGCAGTATGGGATCTCTGAGGAAGCCCGCTTCCAGCTGGGAACACACAAGCAATAATCCCCTGGCCTGTGCTGAGTTGGCTTCTGGCCCCAGACTCACCTGGAGGGTCCCTCCCGAGCCCCCACCCCGGGAACAACAGCAGCAGTTCCCCACAGCGGTGACCAAGTGACTTTTTAATTTATTAGCCAAATAATTTTGTATGGTTTTTTTTTTTTAAAGGAATTCGTGCACATTCCCACTTGCCCCAGCTCTGGAGGCAGCCGGTCTGCACTGCTCCCTGCAGGCTGTGCCCTCAGCAGAGCTTCTGGGGCCGGCCCTGAGCCAGCTCTAGCCCTCCTCATTCGCCCTGTCCCTCTCCTGCAGGGGGCTTTACTGGCTCAGGATCTTCCTGCAGTCTCCAAGGGAGCCATCAGGGTTGTTCATCCTGGTGCTCCAAGGGTGCTCCGGCTGATTGCCTGCCTGTGCTTGCAGAGTTAACCCTGTCCTGCCCTCTCTGCTTCACTGCAAAGCCCTCTGGGTTGCTGAGACCCACAGGTAGAGCCAGGCTGAAGCCCTCCTAGCACCAGGAGAGCTCAGCCACAGCTCCAGCTGACAGGGAGGGGACATCCACGCCCCTGTGTCAGGGCAGCAGTGGCTGCACAGCCACTCAAACCTGCCTCTTTGGGTTGGTTTCTTCTTTTCCCCTCCCTGGGCAGGTGGTGCTAATCCCTAGAGGCTTGAAGCCTGCAGCCCAGCCCTGCAGAGCACTCCCAAAAATGCACTGGAACAAAGCTGGAGGGGAGGCAGGGCTGAGGGGCCTGTGTGGTCATCCTGCCTCCTCCTGCAGTGCTGTGGGTTCCTCAGCTTCCCAGAGAGGGGAGCCAGATGGAGAGGTTGGTAAAGATGGGATCTGCTCTGCTTTGGCTGGATGTTTGGGTTTGGGGGCATGCAGAAGGTAAGCCCAGGGAGCTTGGGACAGCTGGGCATTAACACTTCATTCCCTGAGCTGTTCCAGCAGCTTTTCTGCCCTTTGTGAGTGACCAGAAGGCTGCCAAGGTCACAGAGAACAAGGGCTGCCTTCCCTGCGGCTGTGATGGAGGGACAGAGTTAAGGAACAATGTCTCTCCTCGAGGCTCTGCACCTTCTGCCATCCCTCTGACTGCACCCAGGGGTGGAGGGACACCCACCCACCCCCCCCCCAGACTGCACCCGGGGCTTCAGGAGACCCATTTTCCTGCCTCCCCCAGCAGCTCCCCTGGAACTAGACCTGGAAAAACTCCAGGAAAGGCCCTTGGGAAGGTCCCAGGTGACACTGTGAGGCAGCTGAACTCAGCTCCCTGCTGGGAGGGCTTGGCCTGAGCTCGGGGAGGTGCCGCTCTGCTCTGCTCCGCCCAGCTGGCAGCACAGAGGGGCAGAGCAGCCTGTGCCCTCATCTGGGCTTGAAGGGAAGTTTTGGGTCTCTTTGGCTGGGAATTAATGCCAAAACAAGAGCCCATATTGCAGCTTTAGTGGCCTGGCCTCCTTACCTCATGCTGCTGGGTACCCGGAGTGTGGCAGATGTCACTGATGCTTTATTTTTAACCTCAAAGCCAAGATTTTTCCTTTTCACCTCTCCCTCCAATGGTTCCAGGTGCTCACTCCAGAAGTTACCAAAATAAGCAGAGGGGCAGTGTGTCCTGCTGAGGACACGACAGGGTGGAAGCAGAAACTAGGGCAGATGGCAGCTCTGGTAGACACAGCAATGAGGGATTAGAAGCAGGAACATCAGAGAGCTTGTGCTTTAGGGAATTAGTGTCCTCAGATGACTTTAAAGTGCATTTTAATCCTCACAAGCCTCCTGTGCTTTACCTCAGAGCAGGACCATGTTCCTGACGTGCTGATGGGTACACAGCAGCTTTACTGGCTGGAAAAGAAACTTGTCTGGTGGCTTGAGGGGGGGACACACACGGACAGAGAGGTGTGTTCCTGGCCTGGCAGCAGGATGGCTGGAGCTGCTGCAGCCTGGGCTGAGCTGAGCCCACCTGGCTGCCCCCCTCAGCACCACAGCTCTCCAGCTCCAGCCTTGGCTTTTCCAACACTCCCACAGCTCCTGGCAGCCCATGGCAGAGGCTGAACAGCCACGGCCAAACTCTGGCTCCCCAAGGTTGAACTCAGTGAACTCTTCCATATGCAAAGTCAACCTGATACAAACAAAGCCCGGGAGGTCTGCCAGCATTTGATCACTCCTAGCAGACAGAAGCCTGGTGCTGCAGCAAGGCTCCTGCTCCTGCCAGTCACCCCCCTGTAGGTCCCAGTTTTCAGCCATGTGCCTTCCAGCACTAGTGTCCTCTTCACACTCCCATGGAGCAGGGCTGACACCCCCTCCTGCCCCCCCTTCACTGTACCTACTCTGGGCATGTTAGTCAGATGTTATGGGGAAGGGTTGGGTGAGCCAGCCATAATCCAAACACTTATTTAACAGGCAACAATGACATTTCTTACCTGAATGTGAGACAAATGCTGTGAACAGTTACCCAGGCCAGTGCCAGGACCAGTAACTCTGCTCAATGTCAAGCATAGTACTGGGACACTGGCTTAGGTTTCAGGCTTAAGGAAGATGGTACTTTTAAACACTTTGAGATCTGCACCAACTGCTGGTGATTTATAGACAATTGCTCATTTTTCACACTCTGGTCACTGTGCTTTTTGTATTTCAGGGGCCTGTTCCAACAAGCACTGTGTACAGGCTCCCTGGAAGTGTACTGAAGTACTGAAGCCATTTCTCTCTTGTACAGTGAACATTTCCAATAAAAACTTGTTTTAATCTTTGTGGCAGTCAGAGCTGTTCTAAATCCCCAGCCGTGGAGGGTCGGGGTGTCTCATGGGACCCCCAGCAGCTCCACTGGAGGAGGTGGCACAGCAGGGATCAGCAGTGGAGGAGCAGGAGCTGCAGCAGAAGAGCTGATGCCTTCAGTCCATGAGGAGCAGGATGGCAGCTGGAGGTGAGGAGCCCACTCCAGAGCCAGCTGTGGATGGCTCCACAGGGTGGTTTTTTTAGAGACCTTTTTTTTGTTGAGTGACAAACATGTTCAGGAAGACAAGCTGGGTCAGTCCCTGGTGCTGCAGCCTGTTCCCAGCATGTTAAAAACCCACCCAGAGCCTCCCTGAGCTGGGCAAGCAGTTGGTGACACAGGACCTCCACCTCCTCTTAAAAAATCCTGAAGGGAATTCGCTTACAAAGTGGTCTGGTCATCACTGCCCAAGTTTAAATGCAGCCCCTGGTTGATTCCAGTTTCATTTTACTGGTGAATAGCCAGGAAATCATGGAATCGTAGAATGTTTTGGGTTTAAAGATCATCTAGATCCAACCCCCTGCATGGGCAGGGACACCTCCCACCAGACCAGGTTGCTCCAAGCCCCATCCAACCTGCCCTTCAACACTTCCAGGGATGGGGCAGCCACAGCTTCTCTGGGCAACCTGGGCCAGGGTGTCACCACCCTCACACTCCACAATTTCCTCCTCATGTCTCACCTCAATCTCTCTCTTCCAGTTTTAATCCATCCCCCCTTGTCCTCTCCCTCCCTGCCCTTGTCCAAAGTCCCTCCCCAGCTTTCCTGGAGCCCCTTCAGGCACTGGAAGGTGCTCTAAGGTCTCCCTGGAGCCTTCTCTTCTCCAGGCTGAACACCCCCAACTCTCCCAGCCTGTCTCCAGAGCAGATCTGCTCCAGCCCTTGGACCATCTCCATGGCCTCCTCTGGACTCTCTCCAGGAGCTCCACATCCTTCTCATGCTGGGGGCTCCAGAACAGGACACAGTGCTCCAGGTGAGGTCTCATGGGAACAGAGCAGAGGGGACAATCCCCTCCCTAGACCTGCTGACCTCCTTTTGATGCAGCAAACATCACAGGTAGGTTTCTCTTGTCACCAACGTGCTGAGCCCCGGGCCTTGAACTGTCCTCAGTGCTGCCTGATCCAGGGTGTGGGGGAGAGGAGGGACCAGGCCCTGCCTGACAAAACTGATCCAAAACATCTCATTTTCATTTCCTCAGCAGGGTGGGGTCTGTCCCTGTCCTCCTGAAGCAGTGAAACTCCACAACATCACGGTGTATTAAAATACGTACACTTTAATATAAAGACAAAACTTCAAAGCATTGTTTCAATTACAAATCAAGGGAAAAAGACACAAGAAATTAAGTGGAGGGAGGGGAGAAAAAAAAAAAAAAACCCTAACTCTTACATTGTGGAGAATTAGAAAGGCAGGGTGGAAATATATATATTATACATACATATATACACACCAGAAGAATCCACACTACTTCTATGGGAGAATGAAAGGAATGACAGGACAACTTATTGGTGTAAAAAAAAAAAAAATAATCCCAACAACAACAACAAAAAAGATAAATTAGGGGAAGTTTGAATTTTAAATAATTCAGTTCAATAGGCTAAATTATATAAACTAATTCCTATTCACTAGGAAACATCCCATATCACTGTCCTAAGAAAATGGGGTTTTTTTAAAAAAAAATCCATTGTAAAATGGATTTTTATTAGTAGTTAAAAGTTTACTAATCAATTCCTGAGCAACAGCAACCTCATAATCTACTGCTTTCCCCATCCAAGTCCCACTCAGCGAGGGCAGGCTCTCACTCCTAAAAAAGTTTAAGTAGAACAGAGACCTAAAGAAGTTGGTTTTTAATTTGAAATTGATCGCTTAAAAGATTAATAGGTTAAAAAAAGCCAAGCAGGATAGATCAACCCATTCCAACTTTTCCTCATCAACTCCAGAAACGAGACCTTTCTATAAAGGATGATTTGACTGCACCAGAGAAGCAACCAGATGTACCTCAAGAAAACCAAAGGATCACAAAACCTTGAGAACTTCAGGGTCAGCATCGTCAGACCTTGAATTTTAAGATGTGATTTTATTTCTTTATAGAATCCTCTGCAGAAAGAGAATCACAAACAGCAAATCTACTGGAGAGGTATTTCCCTTTTTTTTTTTGTCTCAGGTTGAAACCCTGAAGTTCACAATAACAGCATCTTTATTGCAATATTCAGTCTAAATAGATATTTATATATTTATAATGCATGAGGATAAATAAAATGTGGCACAACACAATTTTTAAAACTGGTAATCCATTTTTTAGTGAAAACCTGGTATGCAAGCTATGAAAATGCTGGAGCAAGAAGAGAAGGAAAAGAATCTTTTAACAGCCAGAAAACTTCCAACACTTGGACACTCACTTCATGTCTGTGCTTCCAAAAAAATCCAATTCTTGTGATTTTTTTCCCCTCAGTGCTGCAAAGATAGTTCACAAAAACACTGTCTAGTTTCTTCTCCCCAAATAGTGATTTTTAAAACACATTCTAGCTGGTTTGCAGCCCCCTGTACAACATCCATTCCTCAAGTGAAGAAGCCACCATATGGATGGAGCTCCCAGAGCTTCACTCCTCTTTAGACTTTTGGCTCAGGCAAAACAACACAAGTGGAATTTTCCAGCTCACCTGTGTGAGCTGGGATAACTCCCTCCAAGCAAAAACACATCAGGACTCTTCAGGTTTCCATACCCTGTATTAAAAGAACTGATTTCAAGTCAGAAAGCAAATGGTTCTATGTAGGACTTGACCAACCAAAGCTGCTTCCATTGGCACTAGGACCAAATGACCCAGTCCCAAGGAACAGCTCCAGCAGCACCTGGGATGGGAGGGAAAGTGTTTGTTAGCAGTGCTGGGAGGGGATCAGCAGGAAGGGCCCTGGGGAGGGCTGAGCTGGGAGGGGAGTCACCAGCAGCAGCCTGAGAACAAGGTCCCAGAGGCTCCTCTTCCAGCAATGAGGGAAACCTCTGAGAGGGGCTGGGAATGGAAGACCCAGCCCTGGGAACCTGCCCCGTCTGCAGGGCTGGGCCCAGGACCATCCTGCCCACAGCACCACGGGGGACAGGTCCCACCATCCTCCAGCCAGGGCCACCAACGTGTCCACAGGAGTCACAAAGAGCTGGGCCCTTGGAATAATCTTGGAGGAGATGAAAGCTCCAGCTTGCCCTGACAGGGACTTCATGTCCCACCAAAAACCAGCAAGTCCTGGCACAGGGGGAATTCAGGCTTCACAACCCTGGAGCAGGGTGGCCTTAAAGATAAAGCAGCTGTTGCCACTTGGAAGGAAACGAGATGGAAGCACAAGAAAACATTTCTGCATTTGTCTGGCCAAGGAGACACAAGCTTCTGCTGTTAGAAGGAACCAGGTGGAGATGGGGCTGTCTCTAAATGTCACCTACATCTAGGATTGCTGCAGTCCCCCTTGTGGGCAGCTTCCCCTCTGCCTCTCTCCCATTGTATCCACAACCTGAACTAAGAGAGCTGAAGACACTTCCCATCATTATTGTTTTCCAGACCAAATCCTAAAGGAAACAGCCTCATTTGCACCAAAACAAGCATTGACAAAGGGACAGTTTGACCTCCCCATTGTCCTGTCCAAGCCTCCATACCCTCCCAGCAGTGTTTTCCCACTTTCTCCCTCAGCTACACAAGAGCTGCCTCTGCCTGGGTGTCCCCCACGCCCCTGGCTAAGGGAAGAATTGTTGCTGAATGACTCATCTGTAATGAGGGAGGGGAGGTTCAGAGCTCCTGGAGCACTCCCAGCCTCCCAGCTCGGTGGGTCTCAGTGGACTGGACCCAGCAAGGATGAGCCAGAGGTAGAAAAGCACCAAAAAAGGAAGAACATGCAAGGCTTGTTCCTCAAGGCTGACACTGAGCAGGGGGGCACAGGGTTTGCTCAGCACAACACTCAGGAAGTTCCTTTTTCCTTCTGGCCATGTATGTCCTACAAGATGTAGTTTAGCTTCCTGACAAGTCCCTCGCTGGCAGCAGCGGCGGTGGTGGAGGAGAAGGATCATGTGTGACAGCCACGGAACAACTGGACCCAGCAGGATGTGGTAACACAGAAGGAATTCCTTTGGAACGGGCTGTTTGGCTTTGATTACTCCAAAATATCTCCAATTATCGAGAGCAGGTTTCAGAGCCCTGGCACAGAGCTCCTACAGTAGGGTCAGGAGGGTCTCGGTCTTGTAGCCGTATGGATCAGATCTCAACATCTCCAAGCTGTTCCTTCAGCAGCCCTGCAGCAAGGTAAATGCTCTCCTCCCCATTTTGCAGGCAGAGGAGAAAGAAGTTGAACTTGCTCTGGATCATAGCAAAGCCACCAAAGATCAGGGAGGGGGAAGACGACAAGACAAACCTCTTGGCAACAACACCTGCCAGTACTGAGGCACTGGTCCCAACCCTGCACTCCCCTGGCTTCCCACCTCACACTGCTCCCACCAGAGAGCAGATGACAAACTCCTTGCTCAGGGCCTTTGCTCCAAAGGGTCAGAGAAATGTAGAATCATTTAGGTTGCAAAAGACCTTTAAGATCATTGAGTCCAACTTACAGTGCCACGTCCACCAGTAAACCACATCTGACGGTTGTGTCTTCCTCCCCAGACACCAATTCCTGAAATGCTGTGAACCTCAGGGCAAAGCAAGTGAGTCCCACAGCAAGGGCCTGGCCACCCTCTTCAGCCAAGGAGTCCTGGGAGCCAGCTGGGCAACACAGGCCTCGAGCAGGTGTTGGAAAGCACGGCAGGTTCTCCAGAGCTCTGCCAGTTGGCTCCTTCTCCCAACAGGCACCTTTGCCTGTGCCATGTGAGCACCTCAGGCATGGACACAAGCCAACCCTCCCCATCCAGATGAGGTGATGGCAGCCAGTTCTCTTGCTGTGTATCTTCTGTGGTTTGAGATGAAGGGGGTCCATGGAGCACTGTATCTTGGGCCCATTTCAGAAAAGGATCTGATAAAAGCTGAGTGATTTAAAGCTGCTGCTTGTATTTCCTTCTCTCTCTCACGGGGGATACAACGATAGGGGGGAGATGTAGCCAAGGCTGCTGCCTCTCCAGCAACTGCACAGGCACAGCCAACCAACTGAAAGCCTTCAAAGACCTGAGCACTCTGCTGTTTGCTGGGATGGATGCTAAGGCAGCTCTGCAACTGCCAGTTATCCAAGGATCTAGAAGAAGCTGGAGCTGCCCAACTCCCAGCTGCAAAACATCTGGGTTACGTTGTCTTCCTGGATTCCAGGAGATAGACTGTGTATGGCTTCTACTAGAAGCTACTGGATGTTCCTCAGCTCTCACCCTCTGAGCACCTTTGCCCTTTTCCAGGATTTCATCTTGCTGGCAGTAACTCAGCAGGTCACACTGCTGTCAAGTCCTCTCCCACATGCAAAGCAGAAAAGACTTCCAAAATGTCCCTAATTTCCAGGGCTATCAACCCCTTCCCTTTCCAGTGAATAAGAAGGCAAAGTTAGACCAACAGTCTCTGCACACAAAGGCTGCCTATGGAAGACACACTTAGGAATCAACAAAATAACTGCACTTTGTCCTAAATCTCTACTAAGATTGCCAGAGAAGAGGTGCAGAGAGGGGCCTGCTGAAGTCCACAGGGCAGGAGCTGCCACAGCACCTCTCTCCCACCACTCTTGGTGCTCACAAACATTCCTCCTGGATCCGGGCCGCGGGAGAGAGCACTCCAGGGCAGAGGCATCTCCCCTACATCAACTACAGGGGCAGGAGCTGGACAATTACCACAGCCAGCCCAGCTGTTTGTGACCATGGGACACTCCCTCTGGTGGCTCAAGTCTACGGGGATGCCCCATTGCTGGAGGTGGAGACTCCTCAGGGAGCACCAGTGACCTACCAGGGATTTAAGGACAGCGAGTGGCTCTGGCTCAGAGCAGGAAGTGCTGCCCCTCAGAGCACCAGAGCTTGCAGGCAGATGCTTCCCAAAGCCTAAATGTGTTTTCCTTCCAGTCATTTTGCTGTTGCAATTCCCCTTCTTTGCCTGTAGTTTCCTTTATTGGTGCTTGGTCCAGTCTGAGCTACAGACCAGCCTGATTTCTACTTCACGGATCATCCTTCTCCTCCCTTTGCGCGCTCGAATAAATAAGGTTTTTTTACAAGTTACTGTGCGTTGTACAATCTAAAAAGAAAGGAAATCAAAGCATATGAAATGTATAATTTTTCATCACATCTCTATAAAATACACCCACTGCTCAGAGCAGCCCTTTCTGCACACAGAACATCAAGTCACAAGACAATTAACTGCACCAGTTTGATAGTGTGGCAGCACAGTAAGCCGGATTGGGGTGTTTTTGTGAACTACCTACTTGAAGCAAAGAAATACAAAAGCAAAATGCACTTTGTCAATAAATGTACAGGGCCAAGCCATTCTGAATCAAGTATCAAAACTCTACTAACAAAATACCTTGTACTTGGAACAAAAACAACAAGCTGAGAAAATCTGCTACCTGCACCAGTACAGAAGCACTAGGTTGAGTCTTCCCAATGTTGGTAAAAAGGGCCTGACCAATACCAGTGGTTATGCACCCTGTTCATATGCCAACCATGTCCCAAAACAAGTTACCAGACTAGCTACCAAAATTCACAGTGACTTGAGTGCCACCAGCAACTGCAAATGGCCCAGTGAAGTAGTTTCAACGGGGCAGGGCTTGAATTTCATTCTGTTCCAACTGTGCCTGTGGTGGCTGCACTCACCTGGGCCACCCCAGGCACCAGCTGCCACCCCAGAGGGGAGCAGTGACACCTTGTTTGTCATGAACACAATTCAAAACCACCCAGTTAACAAGTGAACCGAGTGCCTGGCTCAGCTCAAGGTTCAAAAGCAACATGAAAGAGAAGCCTGCCTTGCTCTCTAGCCCAAACTGCTGCAAACCAAGTGGGTTTTGGTATATGAACAGAGGCAGGTGAGCAAATAAACTGCAGACCTTTCTGAGACCTGGGTTTGGCATTGGTCAGCCCTCCAAGTTCAGCACCAAGGATTCAAACTAGAGGCACAGTTCTGACGGATGAAATAGCACCGAGAGGAGGCTCTTTACATCTCTGCTGGTGTGCCAGTCCTTTGTTATTCAGAGGATTTAATAAGAAGTTGTATTCATGGTTCTAGGTGGAATAAAATAAGTCAAAATTGTTTTCACTTTAAAAAAAGATAAATACTTTATCTAAACTATCAACAATACAAACTGGAGCTTTAAGCATTTCTTTTGCCTTTTCTTTTTTTTGCCTTTTTTTTTTTTAACTCAGATTCACAGTAAATGTTTTCTCTGTTGTTTAGGTCTTTTTATGTTTTGATTTTGTCCAGTAGTAAGAGAGTAGAAACCCCTGCACAGGCCAGGTGAGCACCTTTCAGTGGAAGCCGAGTGAAGTTGGTCCACGTTGTCCTTGCATAGGTCACATTGGGTTGAGGTAGAAATCCTAGTTACCTGCACAACAGGAGGAGAGGAAGAGACTCATCTAAATAAGAGGCAAAAATCTACTGCGTGTTCAGATGTGTCAATCATTTCTACATTGCTCCAAGACCTCCTTAGCCAGCAAAGAATGAACAACTCTTGATCCAACTGCAATTAGACAGCAAGGATGCCTCCAGGGCTGACACGTGGCCACTCCCAACTACTGCAGTTTTTAGAGCTTTTGGACAGTGATAATATGAACATAATGAGTGACATTAATGAACTCTGTCCTCCAGGGACTGACCTCGGGGGGGGGGGGGGGAAGTATTCCCCCACTCAGTACTGCACCTTTTCTAATCTTCTTTGCATTTTTCATTACCCTGGGGGAGAAACATTATGAGAAGCAAAGCAGTTTATTTTAGCCCCCGATTCCAGGTTTCCACCTTGGTTCAAGGACCCTGAGCACACACTTTCACACCGAGTCAGTGAAACCTCTCAGGAATTTGACCTACGTTCACAAGTCACACGGAGCAGGACCACAACCGCGGCACGTCTTGTCATACACCATCTCCTGGTGGCATTATTGCTGCTCCACAACCCACCTTTGTCACCCAGCTACTTTTCTCCATGTCACTTCTGTGCCTTGCCTATTTTGCTCGGGCCATTGCTGTGACAGGGACCATCCCATCCACTGGGATGGAGTCCAGTACGACCTCAGCTCCAGGCAAGGCAGCTGCTTCAGCAGAGTCTTTCACACTGTCCTCACTGGAGTCGCTCACATACCCAAAACCCCTCCTGGCCCCTTCTCCCACATCTTGTTTCTACCCGGGTTCCTCCAAGCCCATTCTGGCTTGGTGGGATGTGTTGTGATAACCACCTCACACTTGGTTGCTGCTGGCACGCAGAGACCACACGGCTCAAAACTCCCTCAGTCTCACCTCCGTGTGTCGAGGGGCACAGGTACCACTTACACACCTCAGAAAAGCCTAACGAGGATTTGTTTGTGTCTGTGGAGCAATTTGTTGATGAAGACACTATACACAATGCACAGTCAAAAGAATCTCTCAGGTATATTGTAATTGAGTCACGTTTTATAAGCAGCAAAGAGTATCCAACCACATATTGTATGTAGCTTTGGTATCAGTGCACAGCGACAACATCAAAGACCTACAAGAAAAGCAGGGACCAAACTCTGGGGCCTGAGATACTGATTGAACTTTGCAAGCACGAGTTGTTACATCAGGATGCCACAGAGTATTTTCATTCCCAACAGTACCCGACTCTCTGGTGGTACATTTTATTCTGGAGTTGCTCTAAAGGTGCTTCAATACTTGCTTCAGGAAGAATGAGAACAGGCTCTGGAACCTCTCCTCTCCTCTATGGCCTTTCTGAAGCACGGAGCACAGGTCACCCTGCAGATTCCCTGTGTTCCCATTCACAGTCTACCCAGTAAACCAGTAACAAATACAGCATCTGATGGTTATGGTCAGCCCTGGCAGGCAAGTCCAGTAAAGCTGCAGTGCACAGATAATTTACAACCCTTCTTTGCTACCTGTGGTTGTGTTTTCCAGTGATGCAGAGGGCACATTAACTGCAATGCAAGACCAGTGCATTGGCTCTCCAAGGCTTGTAACCTAGAGATTTTTTACTTTAGGATTTTTTAGAGCAGCTGCTGTTGACTGATGGTTAAGGACAAGACCTACACATTGCCACGTACAGTCACAAAGCAGCAGCATCACACATCCCAACACTGTATGAACATGGACTGTGGAGATGCAACAGTCTGTGTCAGAGGGCAAGAAGAGGGGAGGGGGGGAATCCGAGTAGGCAACGACCACTTCCAATAACTGTATAAAACCATATTTAAAAACGGACATTTCTTCCTGACCACTGATCTTCAGAAACCAACGTTTTCATCAAGTGACCTCAACCTGAACACAAGCCTAATGCCAGATGGGAGCAGAGTTCCCACTGCGAGTGCTCCTTGTCGAGAAATCCTGACTCCCAGACCAGCCTCTCCAACCCTCTGCCGTTTGAGTTACATCCCCCGCTCCAGAGGCCCCTCTGTTCCACAGAGCCCATCCCCGACCTCTCTCTGAAAAGGAAGCAGCATCATTCACCACCTGGTACCAACACTCCTCTGGCTCGTTCTCTAGCCTTACCTTACACAATAAGAACTGTTAAGCTAAGCAAGCTCTTTATCGCGGCTTAACCCCCGAAAGGTGCGAAGAAGCGTAAGGAGGCTGCATGCCAAGGGTCACCCACATGGCCGAGGTGCCAGCGGCGTTGGGCTGGGCGACGACGGGCCCGGCCTGTGCCAGCGCCAGGCGGGGCAGGGGCGGGTGGTGGACGGTAAAGGAGGGGCGGGAGGTTTTGTGCTGGAGGGAGGCAAGCTTGAGAGACAAAGAAGCGTTAGCAGGTTGGCCAGAAGCAGCAGGAGAGGATGGCAAAAAAGCCTCGGCGGGCGGGATGGACGGCAGGGTCTGCAGGAGAGCGGGCTCGGGGTTAGGAGCGAGCAATGGAGGGGGTGGGGGCAAGGAGACGTTAGGAGGGGGCGGGGGGGGGTGGAAAACAGATTGCACTGGCGCTCTGTTGAGGTGCTGAGCAGATCTAGTCTCACTAGATGTTACTAAATTAGAGGAAGGGGGTGGGAAGGATGAGGATGAGGTGCTGGCAACAGCCTGCAGAGGGTTTAAGCTTAGCACTGTGCTGCTAGAGACAGCACTGCTGCTGAAACTGGCTCCAAATTGATGAGGAGAGGAGGCAGAAGGCACCGCATGGTTAAAAATACCTGCAAACAGGAGAGAAAAACTCAGCTTCAACAGACGGGCTTTGTACAGTCTCAAGTGACAAGAGAAACAAAACAAAAATAAGAAAAAAAGCAAAATTATAATAGTTACAGCCCCATACAAAAATATGCAGCATGAGAAGGCAGCAAGCAATGAGAGATAATGGTGCAGGCCAGGAGGTACAAAAGATCTCACTTACCTTTCCTACTGCCAACCTCAAAATGCCACGAGGAAAAATGGTCAGACCCAAGAACTGTCAGTTCTACACCACACGGGTGGACTTTTGAGGAGATTACGTGGTCTCTAGAGTTGTTTTATCTGAAGACTCAAACTGCTGCTCTTCCCTCCCCACCCTCCTGCTTTCCCACTTACAGGGCAGCAGAGGGGAGACTGCATTTCCAGCAAATCTACGTGCTGAGAGATGTGAGAGTTAGGATTTCCCGACATGGTGCCTGAATGATTATGGACAGGTAAGAAAAACTGCCTTGGACACTTCGTAACGGCAGGTTCAGACTATCTTCTAGTCCTGCCAACTTGTCTCCAGTTTGGGCCCCAGGAGCCAAGCCTGTGCAGAATCCCAGAAGTGCAAGGTGCATATGGCATTGCCCTTCCTGGCAAAGAAATGCTCTTCACGTCCATCCAAGAGCCAGAATGCTACACAATCCCCAACACCATCTCCTCTGAGGAGGCACTGATGTGTTGCTCTTCCTGGATCATACTAAATCCATTCAAGGCCTAATCTCAACCTTTACTCAAGTTGACAAGTTAGAGATCCTTAACTTGGTACCATGACAAGTTAAATCTTTTACCTGCAGACAGACCTAAGTTGGTTCCAACACAGCAACATCTGAACAAGCATACATTATGAAATCACAAAGTCTGGGTGTATTCTTTCATTAAGGTGATACAACAAGCTCATCTAGTAGCCAAAGCTCATGAGATTTCACTGTGGGGAACTGAACCCATCCTAGCATTTCCGAGAGAGAGAGGAGACTGGTTATGTGGGACAGATCTGCTTCACATCCTGCAGAAGTGAAAGGGTTTTACCCCTGGAGAGGCAGTGTCAGACTTTCCTTTAGGCCCTGTCTTATACCAGAGAAAGAGTTCTGCCTACCTCCAACTGTTCCACCTGTAACCCCAGGAGAGAAGTTCCCCATAGTGTGAGAATTAGTCAGTCTGGTTGCAGCTGATGACACGTGGACCAGACTGGCAGCAGCTGGCATTGAATTAAATAAGGACTGCAATACTGAGGAATTTGTCACCGAGTTGAGGTTTGCTTGCAAGGCCATGGGGCCGAGGGGGAACTGTGATCCAGTGGTCAAAGTGTTTAGGAAAGGATGGCGCGTCTGAACAGAAGATGCTGGGTTGCCTGCTGAAGAATCAGCAGCAGAAAGGCTTTTACCATTCAGAAGGCCACCAGATGAAACAGCAGCAGAAATGAAAAGGTTGTGGCCATTTTTAAACTCCACATCTCGGTCCCTTCCTTTGCCGACCTTTCCGTTATGCTGCAAAGAGTTTTTTTCTGAAGAGCCCCCGGCACGAATGCTCATTTCACTCATCTCTTTGCTTTTGACCCCCGACCGATTCAAATCTTCTCCTTTCGTGCCAAGGCCTTCGAGTTGCCTCTTGTTCAAAAACGGGTTCGTTTCCACCATCCCCACATCTTTGCTTCGCTGCGACTGGAAACCCAGGGAGCAGCTGGAAGTCGTCACGTCCGAAGCCTTATGGGGAAGAGAAGCACCATCCATGAAGCTGTGTAAACCCATGTCAGTTGACAGTCCCCCGTTGTAGGTGAAGCCATTAGTGGAGTTTGTGCTGGGGCTGAGCCCATCTGCCCCAGAGGAGGGCATGGCAATGCTCTTCCTCGTGTGTGCCGTGAGCTTGGCCTCGATGGCGAGGCTGTCCTCTGAGGAGGGCCTGAAGGCAAACAGCGAATTCTGGCTCAGAGATGACACTGACTGCAAAGGACTATCTGTAGTTTTGGTCAGGTTGATGTCAGATATTGGTGAAAAAGTCGATTTCCATTTACTGCTGTTCATGTTCTCGTTGCTTTGTGCTTGTTTCCTCCCAGATGAGCTGCCTCCTGGTTTGGAAGAAAATGTATCAATGTCAAAAATTCAATGTCAACGTCAACAAATGTCAATGGGGTGGAAACTTTTCACCAGAGAAGGCAGTGACAGGACATAAGGTCGTGGTTTTAAACTGAAAGAGGGGAGATTTACGTTAGACATCAGGAAGAAATTCTTCACCATGAGGGCAGGAAGGCACTGGAACAGGTTGCCCAAGGAGGTTGTGGCTGCCCCATCCCTGGAGGTGTTCAAGGGCAGGTTGGATGAGGCTTGTGCAGCCTGGGCTGGTGGGAGGTGTCCCTGCTCATGGCAGGAAGGTTGCAACCTGATGATCTTTAAGGTCCCTTCCAACCTTCACCATTCTATGATTCTATAAAAACCACCATTCACTGAATCTGCTCATTAAGAACAGGGTTTTATCTTCCAACACCCACATGTTATCACAGCATGTAATTCCATTTCTGATCCTAAGGCAGAAATATTTGTGAAGTCACCCTAAACGTCCTTAAAATTTAGTTTAAGGCTCTGAAAACGTTTGAGAATGCTGATCTGCTTTTTCCTCAACCTTTGTGCTACGGATCCATCCCCAAACCCTGAGCCTGCAAAAAAAAAAAAATTAATGACCATTCAGGCCTTTGGTGACCTGTGACTACAGAACTGACCCAAAATCTCTCATTATCAGCTACCTGCCTTATTTATGATTTTTCAAAGCCCTGGCAGAACTGCACTCTGCTCAGCAGCACAGAAAAGCTGCTGCTGTTTGGCAACTTCAGCCAGTGGCAACCCACCCATTCCCAAGTCCATCCCTAAGAACAAATTATCAACATTCCTTACACCTACCATTTTCAACAGTCTTCTGTGGAGATTTGCTTTCCAAGGATATTGTTGCAATTTTCCTCTCAATTCTAAGGGGAAAATAAAAAGGTTAGAGCACTCGTTGCAGACCTGTTGCACATCTACCCTCATAACTATCTTCCTCATGTCCACATCTTAGCAGTTGACTATAGAAAGACAGCTGTATGTTCCTAAAGGAATTAAAAGCATAATAAAATCCACCACAAGCTTTTAAGTAGAGGCTATTACTGAATTATTGCTCTTTGTTAAGATTAGTGCATGTTCAGAGGGCTCCATTGTTGCTTTTCTTTCACAACAAGCAGCAGGCTGCTGCTCACATTTCTATTGTGTTACTTTTGCAGCATCTTAAACAAGAAAGAAAATTGCTCCCCACAGGCAAAGGGTGGCAGGGACTTAATTCTCAGAGCAACACATCAACAGTTTGGGATGGGAAGTGAAGAATTTTGAGTCAAGCTGAAACTGGGAGCAAGTGGGAGAGAGATTCTTAGTTAAATTAAAGATGACACACAGCCTCAGTGCTCCTACAAAGCAATGTAGTAAAAAAATCATTTCTACATTAATTCTTTCAGAGGCCAGACTCTGTCAGCCTTGCCAACACAGCAACAGTAGGTTCCCACATTCAAGTACAACTTCCCAAATACCTTCCCTGTTCACAACTGCAGCTGTGTGAGAGGCTTGGCATAATGGAATCAGTCTCCAAGCACAGGGAACAAAGCAGCCCTAACACACCCCTCTGCTTCAGAGCATTACCAGCCCTCAGAGAAATCTCATCCTGAAACCTCTGCCTGTGCATTCACCTGCTGCTATTGTGCTCATCTTCAGATCCCTGCTCTTCATCTGATGTTAGAGGAGAGTAATGGACACCGTTGGTCTGAATGAGGGGCTTTTCCTTTTTCAGCACTGGGGGCTGGTCGTTGTCCTGGTAAGGAACAGGAGAGTTCTTCAGGGAGTTTTCAGGAGAGGAAATGGCTGTTATTTCTAAAGGCTGGTTAATGTTATTGACCTGGGCAAGAAGGAAAGAAAGCAGTTACAGATGAGAGCATCCCTCTAGAAACAAAGCATCCTGTTAAGGATATTAAAAGCAGGCTTAACTTGCTCAGCTTTAGGAGATGCCAACAGCTGCTTGCTTAGCACTGCCATTGTCACACTCCACCACCCTGCATCAGAGCCTGGGATGAAAGCTTTAATATAATTTGGAAAATACCTGATTTTCAGTCTTCAATTTCATGTTTAAACACAGAAATGAAGACACAGGATAATCACAAACTACCACTGTAGGATCACATGAACACAACTTGTATAGCTGGCTTAATTATGCAAGAGTACCATATGCTTCTGGCACTCTAGCACTATTTAGTCAATCTAAGTTTAAACTATTTTCAAAATATTTAATCTACCACTTAAATATCACTGCAGACACAAGCTCTTTGTCATAAGGGAACAGATCATGTTCAAATGATACTGCTCTGAGAGCAAACAACTCTCCAAAGATGTTCTACCTATACAGGAACCGTTCAACTTCTCGGCAACGCTCTGGCCTCTCAGAGGGCCCGTTTCCACCACGCACCTTCCCCCCATTCTGGTGCCAGCAGAGAGAGATGCTAAATGCAACACTGGAAGCTTATTCCTAATGCCAAGAGCATTTCTCACTGGCTAGAGCTCTTCCTTTTTGCCCTTACCATGGAGTTGATGTTGAGCGGTGAACCGGAGGGTTGGGTAAAGAGCCCGGACACAACAGGCAAGGATTTGCGTTTGGGGGAGACCCCGGAGCTCCCGCCGAGATTCCCGGCGCAGGATCTCTTCCGCCGGCCTCGCTTCTTCCCGTCCTGCACGTGTGCTTGGCCACAGTCCAGCCGAGCGCTCGTGGGCAGAGGACTGTGCTTGTTGGAAGGGGATTGTTTTACATGTCCTGTATTAGGAGAGATTGTAAAGATGATTCTTCTCTTGGTCTCGTTCTCAGGATCTGAAAACGCTGCATCAGACTGAAGATCCCCCTTTGTTCCTTCGGCAAACATCTTCTGAGCATCTGCATATTGCAAAACCCCTACCAGGCTCTGGGAGGTGCCATTTAACCTGGGGCTTGTTGAGTGCTGGTGAGCAGGGGAGTTTTGCCCAGAGTTCCTTGGCTGTATCATTAGCAAAGGATGTTGTGGAGTGGAACTCCGAGACCCTACTGAGTTAAACAGACTCCCAGAGTCGTCCAGAGCTGCCTGATCAACACTATGGTTAAGATGGGCTGGGCTGTTTGTAAGATTTCCATTGACTGCCACGGAGCCAGAAGAGTAAGAAAAACCTGTTGAAAGGGAAAGTATACATCATTGCTGCTGCTGAGTGAGAGGTCACAGTGCTAGATTGCTGGGGTGGCTGGGAGTGGTGTCAGCTCTACCTGGGTTAGATCAGCCAGCGACCACCCAGCTGCTTTTGACACAGGGCAGTTGAGAACGTGGCTCTGGGTGCTGATGGCTTCAGTTAGGGGTTAAGGATCTTCACTAGTCTTTTGCCAATTTGGGAAAATCCATGTGTTATATGGATGTATCCTACACTCCACCAGGTTTTTAAATGGAAATTCAGGTGTAAGTTTCTTTTGAGCTATTACGCTTTTTGAGATCAGGGCTCCTCTACTCTCAGCTCCTTCCTATCATCATGGCCAAATTCAGTCTGTTTCCTTCCCAAAAAAGAAGGGACTGTGTCATCTCTACAGCCCACCTCCTTCTCAAAATGAAACAAAAGGTTGTGGCTTAGGGAGTGACAGGGGTTCTTCAAAGAAACCGTGGCAGAAGAATGCCACATGGGAGGAAGCTGGCAAAGGGAATTAAGCATTTGTCTTGGTGTATCATAACTGGGTGTAGGGCTCTAGTAAGGTCTTGTCCCTGGGCTGCCTAAATGGAAGGGGTAGAAGGGAACATGGTATTGGTTTACAACAAGGGGTTTTTTGGATTTCTAGAAAACTGCAGCCAAGCCCTTCTTTGCAAAACAGATGCAAGACAACACAAGCCCCTCGAGGTGGCAAACATGAAGAACGACTCTCTGATGAGGGATCAGCTGTAGAACAGCTTCTGTATGTGAGAACCTACTGTCCTGGTCCACAACATTTCCATATCCTGAATAGCTCAAGGCCACAATCTCCACAGATGAGCAAGTTCAGAAGCAATGTCTGCACTTCAAGGTAGCCCTACCCTCTCCCATCTGACATTTCTTCCTACCCAGTGAATTTGAACTTGTGCCTTTCCAACTGCTCATGAGGCACCACTGTGACCTGCATCAAGCAACTGATCATCAGCTCATAGCACAGCCATGCAACACTTGGCTGGTTTGTCCCACTGTGAAGGCAGGGACCTCTGGATCCGCACGGAGGAATTTGCACAAGCAACTCTTGATTTACACTGCAAGGTGCTGCAGTTCAGGCAAAGCACATCAAACCCAGGCTTCACACCAGAAGGTGTCTCAAACACCCTCATCCAGGATTCTTTGGTCTTGTTACAACACACACGTTTATTCTGTTGCCTGAATGACCTGACAAGAAGCGCTGGGAAAAACCCGAGGTGTGTGCTGGGGGGGGGGTGTGACAGCACCAGGGGGCGCTGTCACGACAGAGCAGCACACTCAGAGGTGCTGTCACGACAGAGCAGCACACTCAGAGGTGCTGTCACGACAGAGCAGCACACTATCGCGGAGGGGAGGCTGTTACCTGAGGTAGCCAAAGCCAGTGGCTTGTTTCCAGCAGCATTGCTTACACCATTATGAGAACTAGCACCAATCTGCTTTTCAAGTGTCGAGGAGTCTCTACTCTGATGAACTGGGCTAGGTGTGCTTCTCTGGGGGGAGAGAAACAGGCAGTTTAGTACAGGAAACGTACTCACAAGTCAACAGTTGCAATAAAATTCACATGCATTAGATGATCTACCAAGGAAAGTGGCTCTGCTTCCTAAATGCCCTAGATTTTGCTGCTTGGTTTGAGGAGAACATCGATCGGCACGTTATGGGACAAAAATAAACACAGTGATTCATTGTACTGCAAAAGGATCTGGCAAACAGCAGGTACCACACAGACAGGGGAGAAAGCCTCATTGTCCCAGGAAGTTGAGACTCAGGCAGAGAGTGAACACCTTGGTCCACTGTTTCACAGGCAGCCAGAAAGGAAGCAAATGGTTGTATGGTGTCCCCAAGCCTGTGCACACAAAGCTCCCCAAAACTGAACGTGAAAGGCACAGCTGTGGGCTCTGGTACACTGAGGGTACAGCCAACAAGGGGTGTTTGCCTAACACAGGCAAAACAGTTGTGAAATGGTGGCCTGAATAAACACTTTGGTGAAGTGAGACACCATCCTGAGCATCTTCTCTGAGGACACACAAGTGCTTGGAGCTGGGCAGACTGCAGTTCTGCTACAACTAAAAGTCTACAGCTGGAAAAATATAATGGATTCAGTACTATGAAACAACTCCAGCTTTCCAAACATGGGATTGTAAGGCAGGCATTTGAGGAGGGATTCTAAATTCACAGCTCTCATGTGAGAGTAGCAAATGCTTCTCTGTTCTCTACTGTAGCACTTTCATGACAAACATTTGGGAGAATCCAGACCAGGCTTTTTTAA
The DNA here is from genome assembly GCA_020745705.1 of Hemiprocne comata. Classification (NCBI taxonomy): domain Eukaryota; kingdom Metazoa; phylum Chordata; class Aves; order Apodiformes; family Apodidae; genus Hemiprocne; species Hemiprocne comata. The sequence goes on along the minus strand of CM036611.1, from coordinate 2,153,847 downwards.
ACTCCTCTGCCACTGAGAGCAGCATGGACTTCTCAGGGTTTCAAAAAAAGAGATGGCCCCAAAAGTTCTCTAGTTGGTCTCTGCTGCTCCAGACACATTAGGTATTTCAGCCTAAAGGTGCTATTTGAGTTCACCCTACACGCCTATGTGATAAAGAGGGACAATTTTGAGATGACCCAACTGAGGCAAAAGAATTTGTCCTCCAAGGTCATGTAAGAAGGTAGGGGCTAAGAACAAACTGACTTGTCTGATTTTCTGCTTTCACTGCCACAAACTTTTGGACTCTGCACCTCTTCCACCCAGCCAGATGTTTAAGACTCTCTTGAGGCATGTGCTTTACTTTCCTCCCTGGCTGAAACACCACCACCCCCCAGAGCCAGGAGGAAACATCTACAGAATGACTAAGAGCCAAGAGGATGCATCCCAACAGCAGCCATCCCCCAAGCATCAGACACTGGAGATTAGCAGCCCACTAAGGATTTGGGTGCACAGCACCCCATTACTGCCCAGGGTGATTTTGGTTAGGGATGGAAAGTGTTGACAATCCCTTACTCACCACCTTCTCAACACGGCTAGGTAGGACTACGCTGGCCAGAGGGATACTAACAGGGAGTTTATTGGGCTGCACTGTGCTGAGAGGAATACTGATAGGTAGGCTGGTGATAGTTTCTCCATTACTCACAGAGGTTCTCTCTCTCAAAACCTATAAATGCAAAAAAAAAAAAAACAAACAAAAAAAAAAAAGAAAAGTCAGGTTCTTAACTGCACTGCATGCTATCACTGGAATTTCTTTTTTCACTAATGATAACCTGCTCATTTCTATTTTGTGCCCCTGCCCCACCACCCCACCCCTTTCTTTTTTTAAAGAATTACATATTTAAGAGTGATGACTACACAGCAAAGACAGGGCATGCACAGAACAGCTTTGTTACCAGCACGGCTTTACTGGAATAGCAATATCCAACAGCACAGAAATATATAAATTGAAGCTACTGCTGGCCCCAAGCATAAGGAAAAGGATGCCTTAGGCAAGCTCATTTTCTAGTGTCTTTGTTAGAGCTCTGTGAAAAGCACTCTACAGAATTCAGATCTTGAGGCCCCCTGCACGCAGAAGATGCAGTGGCCAGAAATATTTCCATGGTAACCTCCTGTTGGAGGGCACCTGCTTGCTCTGAAATGAGCACTGATATGATTCATGGCTGGATCAATTATGTGGACGATTTTTTGTTATTTTTAGCTATGAAAGAATCTACTTTTCAAGTCTGGGTAGACACACACCTGATCAAAAAGAAATCCCACTGCATTACTGGCAGAGTTCACAGCAAACCAGCACGTCTCCCGGGAGCACAGTATTCTCTCCATCTACCTTATTTTATTGTTCCACACCTGCTGTATTTTGTGTTGGGCCAAACTGACCACAGAAAGGAGCATGCCTGCATCCTCTAGTGGGCCAGGTTTTCCTGTGTTCTACCAGGAGCAACATCTCTGCCCACCAGCACAAGCAGATCTCTCACCTTCTCGCCTGCCATTGGTAAGGCCGCTGGGGAAGAGGGCCGAGTTTCCTGAGGACTCAGCTTTATGCCATTTGAAATACCAGGGCTTGGATAAGTAAGGCCATTCTCTTTGACATGGTCAGCTCTGGAACAGAGATGTGGGATTGTTAGAATACAAAAGCCAAGGAGTTCTCTTTTGCAAGGAATTCCTGTACCAAACCCAAGGCACTGTAGCCCCTTATTTACCCAATCAGCTGTCAATGCTGACAAGGGGTAATGGTTTGAAACTGAAAGAGGGGAGATTTAAGTTAGACATCAGGAAGAAATTCTTCACCATGAGGGCAGGAAGGCACTGGAACAGGTTGCCCAGGGAGGTTGTGGCTGCCCCCTCCCTGGAGGTGTTCAAGGGCAGGTTGGATGAGGTTTGTGCAGCCTGGTCTGGTGGGAGGTGTCCCTGCTCATGGCAGGGAGGTTGGAACCTGATGATCACTAAGGTCCCTTCCAACCTTCACCATTCTATGACTCCATGATTTTCTTGACACAAAACTTTTACAAGTGTATAAAACTCCACTTCTAAAAACATTTTCCCATAATCCCCATAAGCCACTCTTGTTAAAAACAAGCCATAGTATCACCCCTCCTTTCCCATCCCAGGAAGTGATGCCCCTCACCTCTGTATCTCATTAGTCATTGCTTTTCCATTGACTGCATGGTCTTGATTCAAGTGCCTCCTTAGTGCTATTTTAGCTGGGGAAAACCTGGTGTAATCAGGTAAGGACAAGCTTGTCATCTTGTCAGCCTTCTGTCTGCTGCTGTGGTTGGGGGTACACGGAACTATTTCTTGGTCCAGGTGAGAGGTCGTGTACTGAGGGGTGTTCTGCTTGGAAGAGGGCCTGCTAAAAGCATTATGAATTTCATAGGGAGTAGCATGGCCATTCATGGACAGTTCAGGGCTCATGCCATTCATGTGGGGCATAGGAAACTTGGAGCATTCAAGCTCCAGTTGGAACCTGCTGTGATCAGCCTCAGGATCACGGCTCAGATGGTTTTTATTGCGTAGCTGAACGGACAGCGACTCCTCAGACGGCGTGTATGACTTCAGCTGCAGGAGCTCCTGCTGTCTTTGACTTTTCTCAAGTTCCACAATGCTGATCTGTAAACGAAGAGAAGGGCAATGATTAAAGACCACACTGAACAATTCCATCACATGGAGTTTGGTGTTGATATGCTTCTCGGGAAAAGTGATCCCATTTCTGGGAACAGTGCAGAACAACGGACCCACAATTTGGGAAACAAAGTTCAACCTGCTGCTCTGAGCCTGAGACCAAAAGGCAGAGGTAAGAGGAACAGCTCAGAGACTCTTAGGAAGCACCTTTCAGATCTTGAAAGCAAACATAAAATATCTCCAACTTATCTAGAGAGTATGGATATACTCTATACTGCCAGTTATTGAAGGGAACAGTCGCTCCATGTCGAGGCATCCAGCAAAAAGCTGGATTAGCTCTAGTGCTTAAACTCTCACAGAAACAAAAGTTCTTCAGTCACAGGAGTTTCATTTCTTTTCACTATGGGAAGTGACATTCTGTGGGAGCTGATTCCTGAATCAAGGCATCAGAGCACACAGAAGACATTACCATGAAGCCACATATTATGCAAACAAGCAGGACCCTTCGTTTCACCAGGTCAGAATTGTATGTCATGATAAACCAGGATTCCTTCTTCCACAGCATTACCAAGGAATCATGTCATTGTATCTACTTCCTTTGAAGTGATCCACATGCTGATTCTTTCAAGTTTACTAAAACCCTCTAATAAAAAGATTAGTCTCTGGGGATATGGAGAGGGGAGAAGGTGGAGGAGGAAAAACAACCATCTAACTTATCCTCTAACATCATATTTAGTCAAACACCCTTAACTACCTCATTTCCCAAGAGCAACCCCAAGTTGGTGACTCTAGATTTGTTTCTTGCTCTTTACCTGCAATTCCAAACAGTGCTTCTGTTTCTCAGAAATCTGATTCTTCAACGCCTGCTTCTCCTTCAGCAGGTTCTCCAGTGACAATGTTGACCAATCCAGCTTCAGTTCTTCACACCGTGCCTTAAGCTGCAAAGACACAGGATAGAGAGATCAAAAGAACCTTCCACCACCCCATGCCAAGATGCAAGCTGAAAGCCATGCACCTTCTAGCTGGATAAGTGCAAGAAGCTTCTTAGCCCACAGAAAACTCCTCTCAGCTTAAGCCAAATGCCACCCAATTGGTCCTGTGGTTACCAGATAATGTGGCAGGAGGTGGCCTGGTTCCTTCTAAAACCAGTGTTATCACCCGGCCTCCCCAACCACTTCCACATCCAGATTTCCTCCTCCATCACCTTAACAGCTTGAGTTACCAAGATGAACAACACAAGAGCCAGGGCCACCATGAAGCAAGAACTGTGCAGACTCTTGGCCAGCAACAAGTGCACGTACAGGTGCAAAGCTGCTCCTGGGACACAGCTGAGGCCAGAGCCAACTGTCACCTCAGTGTTTTCCCCCATCATCCAAGACACCTTGAAGGCAGGGACAGCCCTCAGCTCACCACCTGTCCTCCCTACATAAATGGGAACATCACCCTGCTCCTCAGCCCCCAGTTATACACACCAGCTGCAAGCTCTGGTTCCTGAGCTCGCTGTTATCCTTCTCCAGCTGCTTTGTCTGTTCTTTCAGTTGCTGATTGTGAGCAGAGATTTCCTTCTGAGCCTGAATCAGGTCATTGTATGTTAGAGCTTTAACTCCCAACTACAAGATGAAGAGAAGGAAAGAGAGCATTCAATAAGGTCTTGACACTCTAATTCCAGATGACTGTCACATTCAAAAGTGACATTGAGGAGATCTGCTGAACTTATGTGGCTCACAGGAAGTCCCCCAGCATTCTCCAAGCACTTTGTCATTTCTAGGGGATAAACAGGGAGGACAAAAGTACCTGACTTGGAGCTGCTGTTCCACAAATTCAACTTTAAAACTGACATTTTGTTTCTTGCCAGCCAAAAGAAGAAATTCATTAGCATGAGGGTGGTGAGACACTGGCCCAGGTTGCCCAGGGAAGCTGTGGCTGCCCCATCCCTGGAAGTGTTGAAGGGCAGGTTGGATGGGGCTTGGAGCAACCTGGTCTGGTGGGAGGTGTCCCTGCCCATGGCAGGGGGGTTGAAACTAGATGGTCTTGAAGGTCCCTTCCAACCCAAACCAGTCTGTGATTCTATAAGGATAAGATTCTATGAAAACAACACTATTTTTGTAGAGAGCCTCCACATTCCCTTCTGTCCTCCTGAACTTGCAGTGGCAACACAGAGTCTGTTCAACCAAGGAGGGGATGCATCCACCACTGACACACCAGTGCCTGTGGTCTGCCACCCCCCTTGGACACAGAGTGGCACACAACAAACCCAACAACAAAAATCCACCATAACCAAAGAGTGATACAGATGCCACGTTATTTAGCACAATCTGCTGCAAAACAGAGGCTGAAGACCTGACACTTCTCTGGTCTAACTTATTTTTATCAAACAAAGTTTGCACGCAGATGACTAAGAAGCATCCACTTCCACCAGAGCAGGGTTACCTCATCAAGCTTCTGCTGAAAAAGACGTTTGATTTCCTCTTTCTGTGCCTGGCAGTGGGTGAATAACTGCTGTGCTGTGCCCAGTAGCTGAGCATTCTTTTCCTGGAAGAAGGAAGAGTGAGAAAATACACTTTCAGCACCAACTGCAGCACAGGCCATCTTAGTTGGATGTTCACATCTAGTTTGTGTAGCAAGTTGGGAGGGAATCTGAGCTCAAAGGGGAGATGTGTGAACTATTCCAGCTCTGCCTCAGACTTGTGTGAGTCTGTGTTTGTCAGTGTTCAACACCTGGTGAAGTTAAATAAGCTGAAAAGAGCTTTTAAGTAGTTTATGGTAAAATGTAATCAGGACAAAGATTCATTTTTATCCTCCTAGCACATTGTAAAGAAATAGTAATACATCCTACAGAGCAGAAATGGGACTGGAGAAGATTATCTGTATGAAATCTGTTTACTAAACTGGGAACAGAATCTGAACCTCCAGAGTCCCTGTTCAGTTTTCCTACACAATAGTTCTGGAAGACACGCAGTAAATGAAAATACACTGTGAGGGAGGTAGGAGGAAAGTCATAAATAAGCCAAACCACTTGTACTTCTAATGCCAAAATTACTTCAGCAGGCCACCCCAACCTTCCCCTCACAGAACATCTCATGCCCAAAACATTCCTTAACTGGATACTTGCTTACTCATGTCATGGTCATGCACGATGTGAGCAGCACATGGACAGGACTGGCTCAGGAGTCCCATTGATCCAGTTCCCAGTTGAAATTTGAGTGCAACAAGAAGAGCAGGCTCTGGAGCCTGCACTTTCCTCCAGCTTTTGCTGCTGAGGCCAAATAAGAATCGTGCAGAAACTGAGCCATCACTCTGGAAAAGTGGAAGCCAAGGGCAAAAAGCCTCTTGAACTTCCAAGCAAGCCATTCACGAAGTGAAGCAGCAGTGCTGGCATGTTCCACATGAGTGAGAAAACCCAGGGCCTGGCATCAGCTCTTGCTGCTGCTTGTGCCAACGACTTGGGAAAACAGTTGAGTCACTGCACTGCTAAACCTCCTGCCACAGGGGATGCTGAAAACAAAATCCTTTCTGCTTCCACAGTCATTCCATTCAGCCTTGACAAGCAGTGGAGGAGCTGACAGCTCCATCTAAGGGTGATCTGATGAACCAGCAGCTCCCAGCATCTTATTTTTAAAATCCTACTACAGAAACGTTCTCCTTGGACTTGACAAAACCCTGGGAAAAGATTTTCCTGGAAAAATCCAGGAAGTTCTACCTCTGGTGAGGTTTAACTTGCCAGGCTCTCAGTGTAACCATTCATTAAAAAAATATTCTCATCCTGAATTCCTCATTTTAATGTCTCAAAGGATGAAACAGCTGCCAGACAACACCACCAAGTGATTACTTTTCCACACTCTCCATTTATACTTTCAGTGCAGAGCACAAGACTTGCACCCTATCATTTCTCATGCTATTTTCTGTGCAAGGAGGTAAATTAGCTTCATGCTGACTTCCCTGACAAGTACAGGACAAGCAGAAAAATATGCTGCTAAAGGATAAAATTAAATATTCAAAGTGCTGTCTGCTGTGAAAAGAAAGGGAAACAACCACAGAAAAATGGTTTGCATGAACACCACATCAGTGTCAACCAATTCTCAGTAGTAAGAGGCATCTAATAATGGAGCAGCTCTGGAGACAGCTGAGAGAGTTGGGGGTGTTCAGCCTGGAGAAGAGAAGGCTCCAGGGAGACCTTAGAGCACCTTCCAGTGCCTGAAGGGGCTCCAGGAAAGCTGGGGAGGGACTTTGGACAAGGGTAGGGAGGGAGAGGACAAGGGGGGATGGATTAAAACTGGAAGAAGGAGATTGAGGTGAGACATGAGGAGGAAATTCTTGGTGCTCTGAGGGTGGTGAGACACTGGCCCAGGTTGCCCAGAGAAGCTGTGGCTGCCCCATCCCTGGAAGTGTTGAAGGGCAGGTTGGATGGGGCTTGGAGCAACCTGGTCTGGTGGGAGGTGTCCCTGCCCATGCAGGGGGTTGGATCTGGATGATCTTTAAGGTCCTTTCCAACCCAAACCATTCCATGACTCTATGATAAATGGGGTGGCACAAGTTAGCCTCTCTCATCTGGAAAAACAGTTCCTATTGTGGAAAACCCCATGAACCAATGTTCCAGCTTTATGCTGACAGTTTCATCACAAAGGCCACAGAGGAAAGGAAAGCTTCCTCAGGAGCTACCAAAAGCTGGAATTGGCCAGGAGTTAAAAAATATGGCAGAGCTCTGTGGGGAAAGGTTCCTCCACAGAAGTTGCACACACAGTCTCCCTCATCAGGATTAATTTATAAAGCAATTAAATTATTCATAACTGAGATAAAGCAAGACAAGAAGGAAAGGTGTTTAGCTGGTGAGTCTCCTCCCTCTGCTGGGGAGATGGGTCCATAGCAGAGGAAAATGCCACACTTGGAGTTGCAGGGTTTTCTTGCCTTTCCATGTGTTTCAACCCACGACTTCCTTAATTGACACTTTGCCCACCAGTGCAACCTTAACACATCAAGATTATCAATACTGAGGCTGCTTCATTAAATCTCTTCAGTCAGTAATGACAGTTTGGATTTTTTTTAACCCCATGCTTCCATTTGTTACAAGTTTAATGAGCCATCCTGGTGCTAAAGTACTCAATTCATCCAGGCTCTCCTACAGTGGGACAAAAAGCCAGAATATTCAGCTGTGTGTAATGAGGACTGTCTTCAAAACACACAGCTACTCATTTCTTGGAGCTGAAAGATCCCAGGATGCATCCATGCAGGGAGGTCCTGCTAAGTGAAGGGCAGGAATGTATTCAGGCTGCTGGAGAGATTGACCAGCACCTCTTGCTCCTGTGACCCATGAGACTTTCAGAGAAGAGAAGCAGCTGCCAGTCCCAAATGGGAGGACTGGGCTCGTGACACCAGCTCCCTAGAAAGGGGGACACAGCCTCAGATCAAAGGAAAAACCAGAAATGCCAAGTGGAGAGGCAACCAGAGGGAAGAGAGAGGTGAATCTCTCCCAGTTTGCAAATGAGAAATAGAAGCACACCAAGACTGACCAAGTCAGCAGTCAAATCCCCAGGTACAGGCACTCAGCCTAAGCATTGCTCTGCTAGGGTCTTCATCACTGGCCTGGTGCAGCACTGATGTCAACTGTACACAATTCCAACCTCCAGCTTTTTCCCCCCACATCCCAGGGATCTGGTAGTCAGGCAATTTGGTTTGGAAATGTTAGAAGTGAGACCTACCTTCTCCTGCTCCAGTAACTGTTGGAGACTTGCTTTGTACTGTGGAGTTTTCATGTATGCCATGAACTGCATGTACTGGATCTTAAAAGAGTCTGCAAAACAAATAAGGAGATGATAGTATTGCAAGTGAGAGAAGGTGCAAAGCTTCTATTCAAGGGCAGGTTGGATGGGGCTTGGAGCAACCTGGGCTAGTGGGAGGTGTCCCTGCCCATGCAGGGGGTTGGAACTATATGATCTTTCAGGTCCTTTAACACCCAAACCCTTCCATGATTCTGTGATTCTATTTACCCCCATTTGCTCCCTTGACACCTCTCCCCACTTTGCTCTCTCTTGCTTTTTATTTGGACTGTAAGTCAAACCAAGCTATTAAGGATCAATTTAAAGCATGCTTAAAAATCCATCTTCTGATGGAAACTGAACTCTTGGATCCATGAGCTATTGTAATAAGTGCCCCAGTGGAAGTCACAACAATGCATTCAAGAATGCAGAGGAAGATGATGGGTGCTAATGGTGTGTTTGCATGATGAAAGAGGAGTTGAACAGCTTTTAATGCACTGTAAGTAGAAATAATCAAAGAGATTAGCTGTAGCAGCCAAAACCAACCCAGAGCTCAGAGCACTTCTCCCAGCATCACAAGACAGGGCTTGCTGAGCTCCTCCAGACAGACAGATGACAAGCTCTCCACCCACAGTTACTCTACCCTCCAAGAAGCACTTGCTTCTCACTCTCCATCTCCAGTCTCCTGTTACACAATGGACCTTCCCTCTCCCCACTGGGGCCTTCTCATTAGAAAACCAACCACAGGACTAAGTCCAGCCTGCTGCAATCCCAGGCAGCCAAAACATGTGACAGAGGGTACACAGATACTGCAGCAAGGTTCACTCCAGACAAGTGTCATCCTCCCTGCTCCTCCCCACCTCCCTGCCATGAAACATCCCTCTCACTCACTATTATCTCTGTGTTAAGAAATCAGTCATAACTGTAAGACACCACAACAAGAGAGCAGGAGTTAGGGACATCACAGATCCTTTGGTCTCTACACAGACAGGAGCATTACATCAGATTCCCACATGATCCTAGACTGGCTCATGCCCAATGTCAAAGGTCAGAAACAGTTGGGAGGCACGGGGGGAAGGAACCAGAAGATCCAAAAAAAAACACCCTCCAAGTTTTTCTTTAAATCCCCTCTTACACATGGAGCCTATTTTCCAACAGCACCTTTGTTACCTCCAACACTCAGTGTCTCATTTACTTTGCTCTACGTTTTGCAGAGAAAATGGAGTGGTGTTCTCCAAGATTGTGTCACTTAAAAATAAGAGAATGGTTTCATTTAAAATTCATTAAAATTCATTAAAATAAAGTTATTTCTGACTAGCCATTTCCATTTAAAGTTATTTTGAATTCCTGCTAACCCCAAGTTTATTTCCTTTTGTGCCAAACAAGAGCTGAAACAATGTCAAAAAACAAATGCAGACCAAGACAAGCAAGAGAAGGGAGCCTGTGGTGGTGCCAGCAGAAGTGGGGCAGGAGGGGGAAGATGGAGCAGCCATCCCCCTCTCCTGTTCTATATGCAGCTTTCCCTGATTAACCATATGTTCAGAAACCTCAAAGCAGAGGTTCCCATGACAAACACAGTGACATGATGGTCTTACCTAGCAGCTTCTGTAGTGCAGGTGGGGTAGGTGTCACCAGTAGCTGGTTAGATGAATGCCGTTGCACTTTAGGAGGTAGTTGGTAATATGGACTATGAGGTGACTTGTATGCATCTGAAGAGAGAACCAAAGATAGCCTTTCAGATTCTTAGACATAGGGAGGAAGTTCTTCACTGTGAGGGTGGTGAGACACTGGCCCAGGTTGCCCAGGGAAGCTGTGGCTGCCCCATCCCTGGAAGTGTTGAAGGGCAGGTTGGATGGGGCTTGGAGCAACCTGGTCTGGTGGGAGGTGTCCCTGCCCATGCAGAGGGGCTGGAACTGGATGATCTTTAAGGTCCCTTCCAACCCAAACCATTCCATGATTCTAAGATTATAAAAGCCAAGAGTTTCTGGCTTTCAGGACAGTAGCTTTACCATTAGGAAGGGTGTCCTTTATGATGCAAGATCCAGAAACCCGGCTAGATCAACAGACTGCAAAAACTTGTTTGAAAGGACATCTACAATTGATCCTTAGAGCAGCAGCTCTGAGCCACAGCTCAGCTCCACCTTCTGCCCAAGAACCTACAAGACAGATTCAATCCCCATCTTCTCACAGAGGCAGACCCCCCCCATCCCAAGAGGAGCTCTGCTGTGGTGGTGCTGGAGAAGTCATGACACAAACCCAAGCTGAACGCAGCAATAAAGGAACAACGACCTCCCAACACGCATCCAGACCCTCAGATACTTCACTAGGCTCATGTGGCAGGGGGAGGCTTCTACTGCCAGCCTTGAACTCACCCTGAGGAGAGGATGAAGATGTCTGTGAAACAGTTTGGGCATGCAGAAGTTCTAGTGCAGTTTGGTTCTTCTTGGTCTTGCGCTCCGTGTTTGCAGTGTTCATTTTCTTGGGACGTCCTCGTTTCCTGCCTGCCATTTTCCTTCCTTTTTTACTTAGCTTTTTCTTCCGTGCTTTGGAGGGAGATGGCTTTTTAACAGAATTTGCTCCAGCCTTTTCTTCTTCAGCACCAGAATCCTAAGAGATTTTAAAAGCCAAAAAGCTCCTTAGTCATTTCAACCTACAGATGCAGCATCCTGTTTAAGCAAGCAGTAATAACTTTGTTTAATAATTTTCTTCTGAAAGGAAACTGATGCATTTTAGTGAAATAACTTGCCCATGAAATAAACCTGCTTGGGATAAGAGCTGTCCCCATCACCCAAGAAACTATTACCTTTCTGGGTTTACTCACTACAGAAAAGGAAATCTGTAACTGTTGTCTAAGAAAAGCTGATTATTCAACCCCGTACTGACTATATTCTTTAACTGAATTTCATTAAAAAGCCAAAGTACATTCAACACCTCATATTTTTGTGCATGAACAGTCACTGCCTAACAGTATTCTGCAACTAAATGGGAAAGGAGCCTTTGCAAAAGAGACTCAGCAAGCTTTGAACTCCACTCGATGGATTAATGTTGGGGGTGTTCAGCCTGGAGAAGAGAAGGCTCCAGGGAGACCTTAGAGCACCTTCCAGTGCCTGAAGGGGCTCCAGGAAAGCTGGGGAGGGACTTTGGACAAGGGCAGGGAGGGAGAGGACAAGGGGGGTGGATTAAAACTGGGAGAGGGAGATGGAGGTGAGACATGAGGAGGAAATTGTGGAGTGTGAGGGTGGTGAGACACTGGCCCAGGTTGCCCAGAGGAGCTGTGGCTGCCCCATCCCTGGAAGTGTTGAAGGGCAGGTTGGATGGGGCTTGGAGCAACCTGGTCTGGTGGGAGGTGTCCCTGCCCATGCAGGGGGGTTGGAACTAGATGGTCTTTAACATCCCTTCCAACCCAAACCATTCCATGATTCCATGATGATTCTATAACTCAGGGAAAGCTCTGCAAGCTGGTGCTAAAGATAAGCCAGGCTGGACAACCAACTATGCCATTTTTTCCAGAATTAGGGATGCAGTTCTCAAGTGCAGCTCTCACTAAATCACTCCATCATATTTTTGCCCACAGCAACAGCTACACCAGTTCACATGTTCAGAACAGTCAGTCCTCCCACAGAATCAGGCCTTTCCTCACACAGGGTGGAACTTCAGCACAGCTAAAGAGAAAATACATTAATCCTATGAAAATGCAGCATGTTCACCTTGTTTTCTTGAACCTTTGTTGGAGTAGTTGTGTTGCTCTTATTTTCTCTTTGCTGCCGACGTCTAGCTGCCTCTTGTTCCTCCTGGACAAACATTTGAATAATGGGACTTAATAATTTGGTCATTATTTCTCATGTGTCAATACAGGGCACTGTGTCTCCCAGCTTAGTCTTCCAGCAGAGCTGGGTGCAAGTGCTCTTAACATCTTAACATTATGGGCTCCAGTTGCATCAGGGAAGATTTAGGTTGGAGATCAGAACAAACTTCTTTCCAGAAAGGGTTGTTGGGCACTGGAACAGGCTCCCCAGGGAGGTGGTTGAGTCACCATCCCTGAATGTGTTTCTAAGTCTTCTGGATGTGGTGCTTGGGGACATGGGTTAGTGGTGGGTCATCAGAAATAGGGTGATGGGGTTAGGATAAGGTTGGACTTGATGATCTTAAAGGTCTTTTCCAACCTGAACAATTCTATGATTCTATTCTATGATCTCATGCCTAACTTAAAAAAAAAAACAACCAACCAACAAATTCTTTGTTATCAGCAAGGGGAAAAAAAACCAACCCTGCTTCACACAAAACTGAGTGGGCAAGGGAAGGTGCCCATCACTCCTCTGCTCTGTATTGCCTGTTCCTGCCTTTCAAACACGCAGCCACAGGTCAAAGGAGATGAAGCTCCAACCTCTTCCCTTATTCTGCCCCTCCCAGTTCCACCCTCCAGATCACACACTGGTGTTACAGGTTTGAAGTTTGTTTCCCTTTTTAAATCTTTCCAATAGCTTTACCTCTACCCCCAGCATTTCATGTGTTGCTACATTGACTTTACAAAAAGCTTACATGACTTGAAATGGCAGAGCCATTAATCATCATCTAATTCAACTTTAGCCAAGTCTGGAAAGGAGACTTAAAAAAAAAGGCAAAAAAAAAAAGCAGCAGCTTGGCAGCAAGGACAGGAAATGTCAAAAAGCTCCCTCAGAGCCTTTCTTGTACCTTCCAGGTGAGGTTTAATTTGCAATTCCAACTCCTCTTCAATTTAAGCAAGTTATCAACTAGCTATAAATGGCAGTTTTTAACAGCCTCACTATTAAAAGCAGAGAAGTGCAAAAGTCCATGGATGCCACCCTGGATTTTCCTCTCGATTCTGACAAGTCTATTCTTTCTCTCCCAAGTTTGAATTCAGCAGTCTGAAATAACCAAGCCTCAAAGCTGCCATTATTTCCTTTACTGCAGAGTCACCCTGAAGACTAACATCCACCTGAAGTTTTCATTTCAGTGGCCTCACTTCATTCTCTGACTGGGAATACCAGCCCCACCAGTTGTTCCAGACTAAGACAGCCCAGTGGAGTCTCAACAATCCTCTGGCATTTTCATTCCACATGTGCTAGCACAGACTGCAGCAACTGACAACACATTCCATGTCTCCAACAGCACGTCCCAAAAGGACCATCTCAGAGTGCTCTTCAGCTTCATTTCCATGAGGCTGAACACTGGGACAGGTTCAAATGATCATTTCCTTCTTCAGCCTCAGTTCTTTAATGGACAAATAGCTCTTGATAGACCTTCAATGCAGGGGAAAATGGCCTCGTGGCTGCCCCATTAATTCTCTATTAGGAAGCTTTTGAACATGATTGCATTAGTGCTCGATGGCACATGATGCTTCACTTCACTTTGGCTCCACACCCACGTTCCTTGCTTAGCAAGAAAATCTGGATTTCTATTAAATCTGTCCATCTTTAACAAGCAATAAAGTCCTCACAGGGGCTGCTCCATTATTTTGAGTTTTCGACAGAAAAGAACTGAAACTTACCCTGAGTTTTGGATTTTTGAGACTAGAAAAATAGTTTTCAAGCTGAAAATAGAAAGACAAGATAATCATTTTGAAAGTCACGACAGAAAACCACGTAAGAACAAAATACAGGCTTAAGACAAATGCAGAACTGCAGAAATCCTGACTGGTTTCCTTCTGATAACCTACAGCAAGAAGCCATTTACATTCATTTTTTTTTTTTTTAGTGACACAGACACTCTGCAGCAAGACATAACCCACCAGCGAGCAATGGAGCCCAGAGGCCAATTGTGTCCTGGGCTGCACCAAAAGAAGTGTGGCCAGTAGGGCCAGGGGGGGGATTCTGCCCCTCTGCTCTGCTCTGCTGAGACCCCACCTGCAGTGCTGTGTCCAGCTCTGGAGCCCTCAGCACAGGAGAGACATGGAGCTGTTGGAGAGGGGCCAGAGAAGGGCTACAAAGATGATGCAAGGGCTGGAGCAGCTCTGCTCTGGAGACAGGCTGAGAGAGTTGGGGGTGTTCAGCCTGGAGAAGAGAAGGCTCCAGGGAGACCTTAGAGCACCTTCCAGTGCCTGAAGGGGCTCCAGGAAAGCTGGGGAGAAACTTTTCACCAGAGAGGAGAGTGATAGGACAAGGGGTAATGGTTTTAAACTGAAAGAGGGGAGATTTAGGTTAGACATCAGGAAGAAATTCTTCACCATGAGGGCAGGAAGGCACTGGAACAGGTTGCCCAGGGAGGTTGTGGCTGCCCCATCCCTGGAGGTGTTCAAGGGCAGGTTGGATGAGGCTTGTGCAGCCTGGTCTGGTGGGAGGTGTCCCTGCTCATGGCAGGGAGGTTGGAACCTGATGATCTTTAAGGTCCCTTCTAACCTTCACCATTCTATGATTCCATGAATCCAAGCCTCAGCGAGGTTTTCTCATCCTCACCTTGTTTTAAAGCTTTGTGCCATATTTCTCCACTCAGCAGAAGGTTATTTTCAATGCAGCTACTTCATACTTCCACTCCACTAAAATACTTATCTGCTCCCTAGCATTTTCTTTCACAAAAGCATTATTAGACTGCAGCAGACTTAGAAAAGTAGTCTGTCATACAGCAAAAAACTCAGTTTGAGAATAAACCATTTCTCCACTATAGTTTACATTTCTGTTTAGGTGGAAAAAAAACCAAACAGTGAATGCATCAGCATTGCTCTGGAGCTTTGGTTGGTTCTACAGCAACTGAAAGTTGAACTAAACTTGAGATTTATTGCTTGGATATGATAGAATGAAATGGTCTGTAGACCACAAAGCAAATGGAAGAATTCAAGCCCCACAGAGCCTCTGCTCAGGGTGGAAGCTCCAGCATGTGACCCCCATTCTGCACAGCTGCATATTCTGGAGGATGAGAAGGAAATACACTGGTACATCTATGTCCCTTCAACAAATTAACAGACTAGGACAGTGCTGTCCACAGTGACAGTGTTTCTGTGACCAGAGGCTAAGCCACACAGCCAGCCAGACTGAGCAGGGAACTGGGGAAGATGATACAAAGCTAGGTGGATTGGAGCTGTGCTACCATCCAGGGTGACCTGGACAGGCTGGAGAGCTGGGCAGGGAGAAGCCTAACGAAGTTCAACAGGGCCAAGTGTAAAGTGCTGCATCTGGGGAGGAACAAGCCCTTGGACCAGTGACCAGTGCAAGGTGGGGGGTGACCTGCTGGAGAGCAGGTCTGGGGAAAAGGACTTGATAGCCATGGTGGCCAACGGGCTGAGCATGAGCCAGCAATGTGCCCTTGTGGCCAAGAAGGCCAATGGGCTCCTGGGGTGAACTGAGAAGAGTGTGGGCAGTAGGTCAGTGATGTTCTCCTCCCCCTCTGCTCTGCCCTGGTGAGGGCCCATCTGGAGACCTGCATCCAGTTCTGGGCTGCCAAGTTCAGGAAGGACAAGGAGCTACTGGAGAGAGTCCAGCACAGGCCACTGAGATGCTGAAGGGACTGGAGCATCTGCCTGTGAGGAAAGGCTGGGAGAGCTGGGGCTGTTCAGCTGATAGAAAAGGAGGCTGAGGGGGGATCTCATCAGTGCTGATCAATATCTCCAGGGGGTGTCAGGAGGATGGGGCCAGACTCTTCTCAGTGGTGCCCAGGGACAGGACAAGGGGCAATGGGCACAAACTGGAGCACAGGAGGTTTGAGCTGAATAGGAGAAAATACTTCTTGACTCTGAGGGTACCAGAGCCCTGGGACAGGCTGCCCAGGGAGGCTGTGGAGTCTCCATCCCTGGAGACATTCCAAACCCTCCTGGACATGTTCCTGTGGGATCTGCTCTGGGGGATCCTGCTCTAGCAGGGGGTTGGACTAGATGATCTCCAGAGATCCCTTCCAACCCCACCACTCTGACTCTGCGAAGTGCACCCATTTCAGCTGGATGTGCTACAGCTCTACAAATACACAGGGGAACATGAAAACGACAACCAAGACCAAGGATGTGAAGCTGGCACATTGGTTCCAGAGCAGGTAAAGCAGCCAGAGATGCACTGGCTCGTGGTTATACTCACTATGGTTCGGTCAATAGTATGCAGGTAGTAAGAAACTGGTTTCCCGGTCCAGGACACAGAACCTTTCAGTGGTGATAGCTCCACAACTCTCATGATAGTGCCAATATCTACAGGAAGAAAGTCAAGTTAGGAAACCAAAGTTCACTTGGTTTGCTCTGTTTTACTCAGCTGAAACCAGCCATGCAACAGTAAAGGCATATTCCAAACAAAAAGGTAAGTTTTGCACTTGGAGATTGGTGTCCTAGAAGAAAACACTGCAGTGAGGTTAACAAGCAAATTCTTATTCAGTGGGAGTTTGGTGAGACACTGGCCCAGGTTGCCCAGGGAAGCTGTGGCTGCTCCATCCCTGGAAGTGTTCAAGGGCAGGTTGGA
The DNA here is from genome assembly GCA_020745705.1 of Hemiprocne comata. Lineage (NCBI taxonomy): Eukaryota > Metazoa > Chordata > Aves > Apodiformes > Apodidae > Hemiprocne > Hemiprocne comata. The sequence goes on along the minus strand of CM036611.1, from coordinate 2,137,046 downwards.
TGGGGCTTGGAGCAACCTGGTCTGGTGGGAGGTGTCCCTGCCCATGCAGGGGGGGGTTGGGACTGGATGATCTTTAAGGTCCCTTCACACCCAAACCAGTCTGTGATTGATTCTGTGACTCTCCTGTTACGTCTGCCCTACAGAAAATTTAAAGAAATTTGGAGGATCTGCCTTTAATTTCTGCAGAAATAGCCATTCCAGAGTAAAATTCTGTGCTAGTGCAAGCTTTTAACAAAAGGAACTTTGCTGTGCCTCAGAGAACTTTTACAAGGACAACACATCTGTAGGAACAGGCAGGATTTAATTAGGTAGCACCAGTAACAGAACATCCTTACATCCAATCCAACTATATTTGGACTGGGGACAAACATGTTTTCTATTTGCTTTCTTGCCTGTATTTGTTTTGTTCCCTAGAATTAAGAGGTGTGGGATGAGTCTCAGCATTTCCATAACCACTGAGCAGAGTGAGTGACACAACTGCAGAAGAAATTATAACACACTCCTAATTAAATAGAACATTACCCCGAAGAGTCAAAAACCAAAGTTTGGGATTCAGCAACTTCAACCACCATTTAACCACATTTTAGTACTTGTTATGGTTTGTCCCAACTCTTTCCACATTTCCATTGCTTTTTTCCAGATGGAACTCCAGAAGACAAAAAATGGTATTGAGAAAGAAGTGTTGCCTGCTGCTTAAAGCTTTATCTTTTCCTCTGTATTTTTAAGTTGTTGAAGTGTTGATACTTCAGCTCCAAACACTAGATGGGCAGGCAAGCCACGTGACTCAAATCATAAATGGACACCAAAAAACCCTGCTGAATAATAAAATAACCTTGTGGGGCAGCAGCATAAAGCTAGTACAGCAGAGGGGAATCACCTTCTTTGCTTGGGAAGGGTACTGGCCACATTGGATGCTACATTTGGTGCTACATTTGATGCCCCAAGCTCCAAGTGGGTGACATTTCCCTGGACATGTCACTTAGAACAGGCCACTCAGACTGGAACAAGTCCCAGGTCTTGACCATCCCGTGTGTGTTCAGCTGATACTGGTACATCCCAAATACAGGATGGTCACAGAATGGGGCTTAAGACCTGAAGATGATTCCCACCATTGTCCCTGCCTGTAGCATGCAAAGGGAATTTCCTTTCAGGAGCTTGTATCTGAATCCCTGGAAGAGTTTCCCTTTTAGTGGAAGCTGTTATCTATTCTCATGCTAAGCAATCTCACTCACCCAAATCTCACTCAGCTATCTCTAGGTATTTTAACATTAACTTTCACATTAAGCCCTAAATAACAGTAGATAAAGAAAACTTCAGCTTTCCAGAAAACATCCCCAATGAATCCACGCTGGGGTGATAGCTGAAATAGGACAGAGAACTGACTCAACTCATGGTCATAATCAGGGTTTTTAATTAGGTGAAAAAAGTGGTACACCTTGGCCCCTTTGCCTCCCCACCATGTTTTTAATACCTGCAGTCTCCCAAAACTAGTAAAGAGAGAATGAAATGGTCAGAAGCCAGGAGAGAAGAGGCTTGAGAGGCAAAAAAATGTATTTATGTAGGCAGGTCTGACTGAAACCTCAGAAGGGCCTTCTTGTATTTCACCCAGTTCCAGTGTGCTGTAAAAGAGGTACAGGCTTTACTCAGGTGCTCTTTGTCTTATTAGCAAACAGGCTGAGCCCAGCTCTCTGGAGGTTTGAGGGTTCCCAGAAGGACCATTCTGCCTTTTTTCCCATTTATTTTCAAGTACATGTCTACAAAGGATTGGCAAAGCATGGCCCAATGGTTCCTAAGGTCCCAAACCATCAGCTGCCACAGAAAGGTTATCAAACAGGAAGGAAAAGGGCAGTTGTGGGTGTCCAGAACACGGGACATTGACAACAGTAAAACCTCAGTAAAAATAACTCACAGTGGCATTATTGCAGCTAAATGCCTTAATGACAGTCTTCAAATTACTCTTCTTGAAAAGCAGTTTAACCATGAGTGTCAGCCCAGAACCAGAAAACACAGCTTGAGCTTTGTAACCCAGAACCTCACTTGCCATGTTTGCACAAGGAGGTGTCTTTTAAATGGAGGGAGTGTTCTGCACTGGACACAGTACCTGTGTGTAAAACCCATCCTGGCTCATTCTTCTACTTGAAAAATTTCAACCATAGAAATTGAAAAAAAAAAAAAAAGGTCTGAAGTCAAAACCAACAACACGGGGTGGTAGCAGTCTCAAAACCTCACTGAACTGCAGCTGGTGTACTTGCAAAGGACAACACTGGCAAACATCAAGTCTGCTGTGTTCAGAAGAGAAGAAAAACACACCACTGTTGGCAATAAAACAGACCCAGCAACGGGGTGTCCATGGGATAGGTCTGTTTGATCAGCTACAGCACAGAACACAGGCCACTCACAGTTGAACATTTCAGATTCTAAACCTTACAGATCCTGACTGGTGGGGTTTACTTGTCCAAACATAGCCACGGAGTAAGGAACCTACAGGAAAGTTACTCACTGCAGAGAGCTGCAGTGAATGAAATGAATCATGCTGGAAACACCTTCTTTCTCTTCAATTATAAGCAATGCCCAGCCCAGGAAACAGTGACATGGAGCAGCTCTCCTATGGAGACATGATGACTATGAAGTCTGTGATAATGACTACAAACAGGGCCACAGCTGAGAGAGTTGGGGGTGTTCAGCCTGGAGAAGAGAAGGCTCCAGGGAGACCTTAGAGCACCTTCCAGTGCCTGAAGGGGCTCCAGGAAAGCTGGGGAGGGACTTTGGACAAGGGCAGGGAGGGATGGGACAAGGGGTAATGGATTAAAACTGGAAGAGGGGAGATTTAGGTTAGATATTAGGAAGAAATTCTTCCCTGTGAGGGTGGTGAGACACTGGCCCAGGTTGCCCAGGGAAGCTGTGGCTGCCCCATCCCTGGAAGTGTTGAAGGGCAGGTTGGATGGGGCTTGGAGCAACCTGGTCTGGTGGGAGGTGTCCCTGCCCATGCAGGGGGGTTGGAACTAGATAGTCTTTAACATCCCTTCCAACCTAAACCATTCCATGATTCTATGACATTAAAGACAACTTAACAGGATGAACCCCATAAAAAAGAGTGTCTGTTTGTTCTAGCATTGGGTGGGGTTTTTTGTTTGTTTGATTTCCAATACAGTCACTTTGGCCCTTAGGCTATAGTAAGAGCACAGCATTTTTCTAGTCACTTACACAACTGTTTAAGGAGCAACAAAAACCCACTACAGACATGTTCAGATAATGAACACACCAGAATTGTCACAAAAAATAGAAAAGGCAATCATACCACTCAAGTTTCGACTGTTAATTCTAAAATTCAGAGGTGCAAAAGGTTTTGAGGACACAATTCTCCCACCTGGAAAAAGAAGAAAAAAAAAATAAAAGGCAAATTCAGCTACCACTGTTTCTTCCAGAAATGACTGCTTGTTAAATATAACCCAGCACAGAGCCCTGAAGAGCAGCCCTAATAAAACTACCACTCATATATCATTCAAAACAATTTTAAAATTACTTAAAGCTCGTTCTGACAGCATCCAAGAAAGTCAGTGTGTTAGTCCCACTAGAGATGAGGTGACACCTCCAGGATCACTTTAAAATGACAGATCTTAAAACACTTAACAAAAAAAGAGGACATGAATTCTCAATGGCAATCTATATACATTTCAATTAGGAACACCTCTCTCTCATTCCTATTTAGTGGCTTTACACATAAGCCCCCAAAGCTCTTTTTTTTTTTTAAACACTAATCTCCATTTCACAGCTATTTGTGGTCATCCAGCCCAAGGCACAGAGCCTGAGCACCTTCTGGGAAGAGAACCAAGGTGTCTTTGTCTTGTAAAGAGCTCTTGAACCTTCCCCCCCCTTCTCTCAAGTCACTGCTGAGCAAAAGTTAAAAAAAAAAAAGCCATCATAGATCAACCACTAAAATGAAGTTGAAGTTTGTGTGTTTATGGTTTGCAGCAGAGCCCAGAAGTCACATCATTTGCTTCAGCACAAAGCTGCACAGTGGGGAGCTGCAGCTTCTTTGTTCGTGCCACACATTTTTATTTTCAGACAATATTTATTTTTGCAATTTCTGTCATAACCAAATGAAAGAGCTACTTATACCAAGCAGCTAAGACAAAAGACCTCTTGGGTGAGGTAAGGGCTGCAGTGGGGTCGCTGGGCATCCCAGGTGTCTTGCAGTGCTCAAGAAGCAGCCAGTGACAGTGTCCCCACTGTTATGAGTTAATACCCAGTACTAAATGTGACAACTTCAAATGGGGGATTCCAGTAACTGAATTCAGAATTCCAGTTACATCTATGAGAGAAACTGGACATGCCTACGTGGGCAGGAAGCTCTGGGTCTTGGCCATTGCCTGTTTTGTTGGCTCTGGTTAAAGGACCAGCAGTTCCTCCCACCCCAACAGAGCTCCACAAGGAGTCTTCACCTGCAGAGCTATCTCCAAGAAACCAGGTAGAGCAGAACTGGTATTAAAAATTACTCTTTGTGCTGTCTGGTCTAGTGGGAGGTGTCCCTGCTCATTGCAGGAGGGCTGGAACCTGATGATCTTTAAGGTCCCTTCCAACCTTCACCATCCCATGATTCCATGAAAATGGGAAGTAAAAAGCCCAAGAAATACCCACTGTGGTGCAGATGTCCACGAGGCATAGAACGAAACCCACCAACCTGGTTTCTGATGGCTCTAAGCCCTTCCCACCACCAGCTCCCCCAGGAACAAAGGGAAAAAGGTTTGAAGTTTGATTCGTTACCTTCCTTCATGTTCGCAAATCGCTCCTTCAGTTGGTGATCCACCTCAGGACCAAAGGCAAAATTATTCACAAAAATAACACTGCAAGATAATGGTCAAGTTAATGAAGAGGGACAGGGAAATGGCACCCAAGTACAGACACACAGTGACTCCCCAGCCACACGTGACAGTCACACGCAACCTCTACAGCCAGTTGTGAAACGGAAAGCTCCTGCTTGTCCCCGACAACGCAGTTATGGTTATCAAACAAAAATATTGGTTTGCCTGGTGACACAGAACAGTGCCTTGCCTTTAGCAACCACAGACACTGCCCACAGCCTTATCTTCTCAAAAAATCTTTAAGGCCTCCAGCTCTGACAGTTCCTCTCAGCGCAGGGCTGAGCTTTGCACCCCAAGTTTCAAGACAAAACAATGCACTAAGTGTTTTCACCCCTCTGCGTGGTGAGACCAAACACCAAGGCAGCAACTACCAACACACAGGAGTTAATCCACCCCTGAAAAGCAATGCTCCAACACAACAGACACACATTTCGTGCCATTGCTTCCCCCCGTCCCTATTACATATTTAAAACATCGAAATATTTAAAATATTACGGCAAAATTATCAAAATGTATTTGTTCTTCTAGCTCCAAATTCTCCCATAATGCAAAAAGACAGTTGACATCTCTCAGTCCTGTTACTCGTCCCGTTACTTCTGCACGTGCATTTAGAACATTGCAGCAAAAATATCAAAAGAAATTTGCTCTTCTAGCTCCAAATTCCCCCATTATGCAAAAAGACAGTTGACATCTGTCAGCACGTTTTCTCTGTCTTCAACCCAGCACTTCACCCTAACCCACAACAGAGGATTTGCATCTTTCTGGGTTAGGAAATCAAATAAAGGGGTTTTGTTCCTGGAAAAAAAAAACAACAACAACAAACCCAAAACAAAAAACCAGTCATATGGAAACAAAGAAACCTGCACAAAGGTAGAATCACACAAATGCCAAAAATGTTTGGGGAAGATACAGAAGATGTCACAGATTAAAAAAGAAATACCCTTTTATTTTTAAGAGCCTGGGCCTGGTCTGAGGGTCCCTGGTGCCTGTTTCCTACCAGCGTGCACCAAGAGTCCTCCACATCTCTTGGAAGCCCTTGAGCACCCTGCACACAGAAACTGTGAAAGCTCTTCTGGCTTGTTGTTTCAACATGAAAATCTGATTTCTGTGCAAGAAGCCTGTTTGAAAACTCCCCTCCTAGTGCCTCCACACATGCAACATGTTCATGAAACGCTCTCAACAAGGACACTGAGTTTTAAAAGCAGCAGCCAAAGCTATTAAAAACCACAGATGAAAAAAAAATGTTTATTTTTTTTCCTGGTGTATAAAAGTTCTTCTTGCTATGCCTTGCTCTTGGAAATTTGGGAAACCCTGCCTGGCAAGTAAGCCTAGCTGGGGTTTCTTCCTTCTCCTTCCCACCACGTGCCAAAAAAGAGGCCTTGCAAAACAGCCAAGCACGTTAACGGGACGAGAAAACATCCAGGAGAGGAAGGGAAAAAGCCACAGCTTGCCAGAGAGATGTTTTTTTTAGTGTTCATTCTGGCACAAGGTCTTGCATGCAGGTGAGAGGAGCACAGGAGCCCCCAAGTCCAGCTTGAGTTCAGCCTTCTTCTCTGCACATCTTGGGAAGCCACAGGTAGAGGCACTGACAGGAATGCTGCTGCTGCCCAGCTCGCTGCCATGTCTGGGACAAACACACCCCTCAGAGCCCGGCCACCACACTCAGGGACAGGGTGGCATCTCAACTGAGTCTCCAAGATTAGGTGGCTCCCATGGGAATTCATCAGGCAACCTGCAGGCTCCTTAGAGCAGCCACTGAACAGCTGCCACACTCAGAACACACACCCCCCCCCACCAGTTGGGAGCAAAAAGTGACTTTTTTGGAATTTCTGTACCAAGAGAGCAAGGGGGCTGGGGATCAGCAGGCACACCATCAGCTGCACACCATACAGAATAAACATCTGCCAGCCTTTCTGCAGGCAGTTAGATGTGCTTCAGCTAAAAATAAAGAAATTGGTGCCAACAGAAGTTGCATGGACAGCAGAGGAGTGTGCACTTGGAATAGCAACGATTCAAAACCCCACTATGCTGCAGGACTGGGACAAGTATGTCCATGAATCAAAAGGCACCTCCAGAAGTTTGACTGAGGGACATAATAATGTAAAAGTCATCAGCCTGGCAGCTGCCTTCTTGAGGGAGTACCTCTTAAAACAGTGTCTTGGAAGCAACCCAGAAATTGCCAGAATGCTGAAGGCTTTCCGAGAAGCCCTCTTTGACAACTGTCTTCCATTTCCCCACGTAACAGAGTGGCCCAGAAGGTCACATCAAAAAAAACAAAGACTTTTTCTTCTGCCCATAAAGCTGAAAGAATGCAAAGCCTTTCAAAATACAGAAGAATATTCTATTGCTTTAAACAAATTTCCTCTCTTTTTGCTACCATCAGAAAGAAGAAGTCGAACCCTCTGCACAGACCTTCCCAGAAATAAATCTTCCAGACAATCAGCTCGAATGAATTCCCAGTTTAAGTTGGAACAGACCCACCTGGGTCTTATGCTTTTTCTTTTTTTAATGGAAAGTGAGCCTGGCTGTTTGCACCAATAGCCAAAATAACTTGTGTTTTGCCAGAATCACTGACACGAACTACATGGATATGCAAAACAAACAGAGGTTTCTACTTCTCTGTAGGACCAGAATTTATCTTGGATCCACCCTTGAATGTAGTATCATGGGACATTCATTTTAAACCCATTCTTCTGGGCAGAAAACAGGATCTGAAGAGGCCAGTATGAAAGTTGGCAGATAGACTTTGGGATTTGCTATGGAAATTCTATATAAAAAGCTGGCCAGGCTCCCAATTTCCATTATACAAACTCCCAAATATTCAGTTCATAAAGCAGCATTCAATTGCTGTACTGTACCTTGTGTTTGCAATTCTCTCTCTCCATTCTTCTGAGAGGAAGTCACCTCTTTCCAGCTTAAAAAAAGACAAAGAACACACAAAAAAAAAACACACACACATACAAAAGTTAACATTGTTCATTTCTGCCCCGTACCCCTTTTCCTTCAGAGAAGGTCAAACGTGCTGCAGCAACTCTGTGATAATGACTATAAACATGGCCACAGAACAGAGAGTTGGGGGGTTCTGCCTGGAGAAGAGAAGGCTCCAGGGGGACCTTAGAGCACCTTCCAGTGCCTGAAGGGGCTCCAGGAAAGCTGGGGAGGGACTTTGGACAAGGGCAGGGAGGGAGAGGACAAGGGGGGTGGATTAAAACTGGAGGAGGGGAGATTGAGGTGAGACATGAGGAGGAAATTGTGGAGTGTGAGGGTGGTGAGACACTGGCCCAGGTTGCCCAGAGAAGCTGTGGCTGCCCCATCCCTGGAAGTGTTGAAGGGCAGGTTGGATGGGGTTTGGAGCAACCTGGTCTGGTGGGAGGTGTCCCTGCCCATGCAGGGGGGTTGGATCTAGATGATCTTTAAGGTCCCTTCACACTCAAACCATTCCACGATTCAATCAAGTCTTTAGGGAATTCTGAGGAGATGAAGCACCCAGAGCTCAGCAGCTGGCTCTGCCCATTCCTTGGGTCCTGGAGGTGCCTCCCTCTCTGCTCCCACCCTCCACTGGCCACAGGATGAACGGCAAAGGGTCTCCATGTATCACGGGTGCCCTCTGAAGGTTGTGCTCCATGGAGCAGCCAGCAATGCCATGCAGCACCTGTACCAGAAGCCATCAGCAGATGCCTCCTCAAGTTCTTGCTGACCCCTGGGGTTCTCTCAGCCCCTCATAGCAGGGCTAGAACCAGACCAAAGAGCTCTGGAAACACCAGCTTGTAATCCAGGCTCTTGCTGCAGACAGACAAGCATCTGACTTTTCTGTGGTACTAACTACAAATCTTGAATGCTTCTAACTCTTTCAAGTTGGAAATCAAGTAACATAAAGGCCTTGTTTGAAAATAATTACAGTTATGACTTCAGTGACTTATTTAGTGCCTTTCTGAGGAAACCACATCAAGTCCCAGGTTAATACCCACAGTTACCCAGCTTTTCCACAGATTAATGTTTTCTTAGTCATACTTTTGAAATGAGAGGGACCCACAGGCCATGATGTTTGGCTGTGCCACAAGGAAGGCAGAAGGAGGGTTGGGGAAGGAAGACAGGAGGAGAGAAAAAAAGAATTAAGCAACTATATAATTAATGATGATGACACTTTGAAGATGATGGCTTTTATCAGAACCTCAGAAGGCCAAAGCAATGACAGTGACTGCTCATGCTTTTTCTGCATATATTCCTTTGTGTGGCAAGAAGGGAGCATTTCACAGGCCAGCACTTCCCCCCGTTCAGTGCCAACTCAAACAGAAGTGCCTGCCCTGCAATGCAGACAGAATCACAGAATCAGAGTTGGAAGGGACCTCTAGAGATCATCTAGTCCAACTCTCCCACTGAAGCAGGATCCCCTAGAGCACTTTACACAGGGCTGCATCCAGGGGGGGGTTGGAATGTCTCCAGAGGTGGAGACTCCACACCCTCCCTGGGCAGCCTGAAGTTATGAAGAATATGAGAAGTTTTTTCTCATATTTAAATAGAACTTCCTGTGTTCCAACTTGCACCTGTTGCCCCTCGTTCTGACACTGGGAACTACTGAGAAGAGCCTGTCACCATCTTCCCTGCACCCACCCTTTAGATACTTGTAATACATTGATAAGGTCTCCCCTCAGCATTCTCATCTCTAGGCTAAACAGTCCCAGCTCTTTCAGCCTCTCTTCACAAGAGAGCTGCCCCAATCCCCCAGGCATCTTTGTTGCTCTCTGCTGGACTCTGTCCCGGAGTTCCCTCTCTCTCTAACTGGGGAGCCCAGAACTGGACACAGTTCTCCAGAGGTGGCCTCACCAGGGCAGAGTAGAGCAGGAGAATGACCTCTCTCAACCTACTGGCCACACTTTTCTTTATGCACCCCAGGATTCCATTTGCCTTCTTGGCAGCAAAGGAACACTGCTGGCTCATGGCTAATTTCCTGTCCACCAGGACCCCACACACACAAGCTACTTCCAGACCTCACCAGCTGAGCCAGGATGCCTGTCTCAGTGAAGCACCAGAGCCTGGTGTCCTTCACCCTGGCTTCCTCTTCCCAGCAGAGCAGCCTGATGCCACTTGGAGCCACAGAAGGGAGGACAAAGGGGGTAAACCTGTCAGAGCCATCATGAAGGACAAAGCCACAGCTGCCAACAGGAGTGGGGCTGCTTCTCAGGAGGAAAGGAGGGGGGGGGGAAAAAAAAAAAAACCACAAAAAAAGAAGTCCAAGGGCCCTACTGCTACACACCATGGAAGAGGGTTGAGAAAAGTGAACATCAAGGGTTCTTGGGCAACAGAGGAAGAACTTCACTGAGAGCCTTAAGTATTAGAAGCCAAACATGATGAAAACAGCAAGTTGGAACAACTAAAGTTAGTCAGAACTCTCTGTTCCAAACAGCTGGGCTGAGATAAGATTTTAGAACAGAGTTACTACCTGTACTCTCACACCTGCTGGGGGAGGCACATGTTTTTATATCCCCACTACAGCAAAAACAAAGTATATGTTGGAGACTGACCTCAGAGAGATCTGACCTAACACCACACCACCAGGTACTCCCAAAATCTAAAGGACAAACTCACTGCAGCATCAGAAGAGTTCTAAAGGGTGCTGAGTTTTTCCCTCCTCATATACAGAAACACCTCCTGGAGCTCTGGGTGCTCTGTTTGTGAATGGAGACCACCTCTAAATAATTTTTAAGAGATTCATTTTGTCTCCAAGTCTTATCTGTTCTTGTAGTAAATAGTTTCATGGTTGAGTAACCAAGACAAAATAGGGAAAAAAAACCCACATGCAAGGCAACTATATTTATTTTATACCAATTTTTGCAAGTCCTCCCCACCACTGAGTTTCTAATGTCTAGATGAGGTTTTCAGACACTGACAGGAGAAAGAAAAACATTTGAGAAAGAAGGGAGCATAATTATAAAGCCATAGTCTAGCAAGAGAACAAAGACCCAGCGTAACATAAAACTATTTTGAAATACTAAGCTTCATATAAAGGTCCTGAAAACTAACCTAAGTGGCTGTTATACTTTACTTGGATCCAGTTACACTATAGGTTGGTCCTGCCTGTGTGGTCAGGAACCAAAATCTCTAGGCTTTAAACCTTGATATGACACATGGAGGCTGGACACACTTCCCCCCCTCTACTTCAGAAGATAGAGCCACGTTGCAATTCAAATTATCCCAAGCCCTGTTCAAACCTGGCTATTTTTGTATTGTAATGCTACCCTGGCTCATTCTTAGCCAACAGTTGAGGGAAAAATCTCACCAGGAAAAATACTGGAGTACACAAAGAACCAGATGGTCAACTGTGGTTGGGAGAAAATTGGTAATTTTTTCCCCTCTGGAAGCAAGACAGTCATTCCTGGAGGAGTGGTCTGCTACATCCAGAACAGAGTACAAGAGCTGCCTGATTGACTGTTCCTGTTGACCAGTTTCCTCACCTACTGTACTTGGGGAGAAGTGATCAATGAATGATGGCCTAAAAATTAAGACCACCCCTGGAGCTCTGTGTCCAGCTCGAGCCCTCAGCAGGGGAAGGACATGGAGCTGTTGTAGGGCTCAGAGAAAGGCCACAAAGATGATGCTGCTGGAGCAGCTCTGCTCTGGAGACAGGCTGGGAGAGTTGGGGGTGTTCAGCCTGGAGAAGAGAAGGCTCCAGGGAGACCTTAGAGCACCTTCCAGTGCCTGAAGGGGCTCCAGGAAAGCTGGGGAGAAACTTTTCACCAGAGAGGGCAGCGATAGCACAAGGGGTAATAATTTTAAACTGAAGGAGGGGAGATTTAGGTTAGACATCAGGAAGAAATTCTTCACTATGAGGGTGGTGAGACACCAGAATAGGTTGCCTAGAGAGGCTGTGGATCTCCCTGGAGGTGTTCAAGGGCAGGTTGGATGAGGTTTGTGCAGCCTGGTCTGGTGGGAGGTGTCCCTGCTCATGGCAGGGAGGTTGGAACCTGATGATCTTTCAGGTCCCTTCCAACCTTCACCATTCTATGGTTCTATAAAAGGAGGAAAGTAGGGCCTTCCCCATGCCCTGACACTGGGAATCCAGCAAAATCTTCCCAAAATCCTAGTCGACTTCGTGGTTTACAATCACAACAACTGGTGAGGAAATTCCTGCAGACAGTAACTCCTGGCCAAGGGCTGCAGCAGCTAAACCAGTAGAAGGAACATGGTCCATTATGGACATGCAGGGAGAAGGTGCAAAGCAGCAGTGACAGCTCTGGGGATGCACTCAATCTCTTCCCACCAGTGTTCCCACCTCCCTTGTGTTCCTCCTCCCTCTGCGAAACTTAATCTCCTTAGTGAATAATGAATGGAAGGGACCATCTGTAATGCAGATATTTTCATCTGATTAGACAATGCAGGAGACCTGCTTTATCTAAAAGGATAATTAGCTCAGTGAAATCCTCTTCAGAGAGCTGCCAGCCTGCATTGTTTCTAAATTTAGAAACCAAAACAGGGTTTTATTCAGGTTTTGTAAACACAAAGTTGCTCTACAGAGAGTGCAGAGAAACAGGCTCAGCAGCATCTGATCGCTGTAACTTGAAGAAACCAGGCAGGTCACTGCCCAGGGGAAGCACCAGGAGGTGCACTCCAGAGCCTGGGTGTTCATCATGTAGCAGAGCAAACAGTTGATGAAGGTCAAGCCCCTCTGGCACGGAGGAGGCTCCATCCTCACCCTGGAGCAGGGCTGGAGTCTCTCCGGTAACGCTCTGTTTGCCTGGCTCCACAAAGCCATAAATTCACAGGCAGAACGTCTCATTCCAGCAGCCTCCATGCAAGCACTTGGCTCACAAAAACCAGTCGTTTCTGCCTGGAAAAGTACACATGGTTATTTTTAGGTTCCTGTTCTTTTCAAAAATAACTTGAGGCATGAATCCAGACCTCCAAAATGTGGCATCATTTCCAAGCCACAGGGGACGTTTGGAGGGCTTTTCAAATACCAAAACATCGAGTTTCCCGCTGAAATGAGGCGTTCAAAATGATCTGGGACAAGCAGATCTCCTGCCCTTTTCCTCAGCTGCAGGGTTCCGTTGGGCAATGGAAGTTTTTAAGGACAGGTGATGTCAGTTAGCCCCACAAACCAGCAGCTGGGATCAGGCAACAAGAGACAGTGAAACTCCTACACAAATCACTCTGCTTCTGCTCAGGACAGAGGTTTCCAAGAAAATAAGCCAGACAGGACACCCTAAAGCCAGAGACAAGCAAGCTTACAGATGCCAGGTTTCCACTGATTTATGCACAATAATCACCTCTAATCCACAGAGTGACCCACGGAGCATCTTCAGCATCAGAAGCTACTGGTGTTTTCCTCTGAGCAGTCAGAGATGGGGATCCAGCCAAAATCCCAGCCTTTAAGCAACACTGACCTGGGTGTTCCTGCACTTCTTTTGCAGGTTTTTAGATTATTTCCACCTACTGCCAGAACAAGCTTGAATGGATCAGGGGAAGGTACTCCATGAGAATAACCCTGAGTAAACAAAAACAAACCCTTGCTGCCTTCAGCACAAGTCCAGTGTGCAACTGCAGCCACCACCAACTTGGCTTGCAGAGACCTACTCTAAGCTATGACTGGAAGAATTCCTGCCCCTAGTAGAAAAGTACAACAGGTTGTAGGCACTGAGGACACACTGAAAACTTTCTTCAAGGGTCCCCTGGGAAGAACACTGAAGCACTTTCTGCTAGGTGGCAATCTCAGCACTGTGCCCTAGATACCCAGAGATGGCTCTGATTTTGAGGCCACATGAGGATATTTACAGTTAGAAACCATGAAAACCCATCTGCCTCTTAATTGCAATAGAGCTTTTTAATTTGATGACTGCACATGTGCAGGAATTCCCCAAGAAAGACTCTCTAATTATCTAGGCCTAATGACCTTAGAAAAGTCTCCCATTTCCTTCAGACACAAGTTTTCTTGAAAATAATGGGGTAAGGACTTCTGAGTTCCACGAAAAAAGGAGAAGATAAAAGGAGTTGAAACAAAGTGAGATGTGTTGGAAGTAGGACACTCTAGTCCACAAAGCTGGAACAGCTGATGATGATGATAAAAAGCCCTAGAAGTATAATTCATTGTCTCTGAATGCAAAAGAGAAGACAAGGAAAGAATATGATCACCCCTAAAATATTAGGAATCAGACATCACAGAAGTTGAGGAGCAACTGAATCTAAACAACTGTAGCACAGGGATGTAAATCTTTATAGCAAGTTGAAACATACCAGTTGAATATAAAAACCAAGAAAGATTCTTATCTGAAGTTAGTGTTATTTTAGTGTAACTCTCTTGGGGATGTTGGTTGTTTTTTGTTCCAACTACAATCATGAGATTGAACAGCCTGTCATTTAAAATGAAACTCAGTTAATTAAACAGGATTATGAGATACAATTACCTACAATAGCTGGAGATCAGAAGGCTTACAAGCTAAGGTATGATGAGCAACATTCCTTCAACTCCTCTCATGCCAGATGGAGCTCCCAACTCCAGAGCTGCAGCCATGACCCGTTTCTAGCAGCTGTAGCTCTGCAGAAGCCTCAAGCATCCAACCTGCCTCAGGACACTTTGCCACTAGGTTCCTGGAGAAGTTCAACATGCAATTATCACCTGAAAGTCTCTACACGATTATGTTGTGTTTTACTGAAAAGAACTGCATGTATGTGACTCTGCCTCTTTTGTATGAAACCATTTCTCAAGAGACTTATCAAGAATGTGCTGAGACCCTGCCCCAGGTTGCCCAGGGAAGCTGTGGCTGCCCCATCCTTGGAAGTGTTGAAGGGCAGGTTGGATGGGGCTTGGAGCAACCTGGGCTGGTGGGAGGTGTCCCTGCCCATAGGAAGGGGGTTGGACCTAGATGATCTTTAAGGTCCCTTCCAACCCAAACCATTCCATGATCACAGAATCATGGAATGGTTTGGGTTGGAAGGGACCTTGAAGATCATCTAGATCCAAGCCCCCTAGAATGGGCAATCAGGGTTTATTTTAAACATTTTCCCTGGACCTTGCTGCTCTTCAGAACTCATGTGTTCAAGCTCAGAACTTCCAGCAGTAATAAGAATATTCTGGTGGGGAAGATAAGGAAGTGAATCTGATGGCCACAGACCTAGTAAGGACAAGCAACTTTTGCCTCACCAAAGCTAAAAGGCAAGACTTAAGACAAGCAGCAGATGACTTTTCAGTGAGAAATCAAAAATCCATTTGTATTGGAAACCCAATTATCCTAGACGCTTGGCTGTTAAAAAAAAAAAAACAAACAACAAAAACAACAGAAAAAACACAACACAAAACAACCCACAACCCTGCAGGCCCCACTCCAGCATTTATTGCTGCCTTATGTACCACAATTTTTCCTTCTCCAGCAAGGCAGCTGTTACATGCATGAAGTCCAAACCACCATCCACATTATTCAGACAAAGCTGCAGGTGGGATCTGAGACATCCACCCACAGAACTTCTGCCAAGCTTCCCTCCTCCAACACTTTATTCTTCTCAAAATATTTGTTTGTTGTTTTTTTTTTTCATATGCTCCCTAAAACATGAGAGTGGAATTCACAAGTTCAACTCTGCTGATGACAGCCTATTTCAGTTTGTGCTTATTTTGTCTCCAGCATTTGGAATTTTGGGACTCCACTCAGCATTTTGCAGGGACAAAGTTGTTTTCCAGAAAGATAAAGACACCAGGCTTTTCTTCCCATGCCTTCCAGTGTTTTCTAGCTGCATTAGGAGACAGGTTTGCTCTCTCTTTAATGACAGTCACCTACAGAAGATGCTGTCTAAGCAGTTCCTAAAGAAAACATAGTTTGGCAAAAACAAATGTAAACCCAGGATGCTTGATGAAGCAATAAAAACTAAATTAAATCAGCCCCGTGTGTCTACATGTAAAATATTAATATTTATCTTCAAGCACCACCATGACAAGGTGTCCTGGTTTCAGCCAGGATGAAGCCAATTTTCAAGAATATTGGCTTCATCCTGGCTGAAACCAGGACACAAGGTGAGAGGAAACCAACTGTCCTCAAGACAAGAAGAGCTGCAAGTGTTCAGCTCTTCCCAGAACCGCACACTTGAGACAGAAATTTTTTTCTCCAAACACTTTGTAGAAAAGAGAGTTATAAAAGCCAAAGAACCTAGCAAAAAAAGTAGCTTTGTTTCAATATAGCACCAGACTCTTGTCACTTGGAAAGCACAAGATGAAAATGCTGGCTGCCTACAGCAATCAATATGCTTTCAATCTCTGAGTCCAAGTTCCTACCCTATTCTTTAAATCACACAGCTCATAAGCAGAGTATCTTCAGTAACAATTCCTTTCATCTCATGCCAGCTGGGTGACACAATGGAAAAATGCCATATGGCCACTTCATGAAAAGTAAAGCATTCACAGTGTTTCCACAGCAGGAAAGAGTTAGCAGCCTGCTATCAATCCTGCTGCAAACTAGTCCCCCAGCAGGCCCGGGATCCCTCTGAAGAAAATCAGCAACACCACAAAGGCATTTCAGGAAGAAAGTGCCCAGAGGCAGGTGGCACTGTCACCTTCTCCTGCCTGCTTCCCAAAGGGAGGGTTGTAGCATCCTTCATTACAAGATAAGCCCTCTAAAGAGCACCAGGAATCCCAGCAGAGACAGAGAAAATTGGGAAACAGAGGCTGGCCATTTGATCCCACCCTGCTGGAAGGCTGAAAGCTGTGTGGTTCCAACCATTCCAGTAGCACAGTGATAATGGCTCTGAACAAAAGGAAAATGAAGTAGTTCCCCAAAGAGTTGCTCACACTTCAACTGCAGTGCAGGTTGCTAGCTGCAACTGCTGAGCAGGAAAGAGGGACCCAACTTCTCTGGGCACTTAGGGAACAACAGAATTGTCAGAATTGGAAGGGACCTCTAGGGATCATCTAGTCCAACCCCTCTCCTAAAGCAGGATCCCCTGGAGAACATCCCACAGGGCTGCATCCAGCTGGATTTGGAATATCTCCAGAGAAGGGGACTCCACACCCTCCCTGGGCAGCCTGTCCCAGGGCTCTGTCACCCTCACAGGAAAGAAGTTTTCCCTCAGATTTCAATGGAACTTCCCATGTTCCAGTTTGTGCCCGTTGCCCCTCGTCCTGTCACTGGGAGCTACTGAGCAGAGTCTGGCTCCATCCTCCTGCACCCACCCTGAGATACTTGTAGGCATTCATAAGGTCTCCCCTCAGCCTTCTCTTCCCCAGGCTAAAGGGTCCCAGCTCTCTCAGCCTTTCCTCATCAGGGAGATGCTCCAATCCTCCAGTCATCTTTCTTGCCCTCCCCTGGACTCTCTCCAGCAGTTCCCTGTCCCTCTGGAACTGGGGAGCCCAGAACTGGACACAGTTCTCCAGAGGTGGCCTCACCAGGGCAGAATAAAGGGGCAGGATGACCTCTCTCGACCTACTGGCCACACTCTTCCCTATGCACCCCAGGATTCCTCTGGCCCTCTTGGCCACAAGGGCACATTGCTGGCTCATGGATAAGTTACTATCTACCAGGACCCCCAGATCCTCCTGCTTGGAACTGCTTTCCAGCAGGTCCACCCCTAACCCATATTGGTGCATGGGGTTCCTCCTCCCCAGGTGCAGGACCCTACACTTCCCCTTGTTGAACCTCATGAAGTTCCTCTCTGCCCAGCTCTCCAGCCTGTCCAGGTCCATGGATGGCAGCACAGCCCTCTGGAGTGTCACCACCTCTCCCAGTTTGGTACCATCAGCAAACTTGCTGATCCATCCAGCCTCTTCCATGCCCACAGGGAAGTTGTAGGAGAAGCATACACACACATTTCCAAAGCTCCCAGTGGGTTCCTGTTGTGCCATGATTACACACATTTCCTCACTGGAAAGTGATTATCTAGGGAGTGGATTTTCTTAATGATATTTAAGAAGGGGGAGAAAAGGCCAAAGGGAAGGAATGACACAAGATAGTGTGTGACTGCACATGCTTCACCCTGTCATTACAGAGTGGAAAACACAGCCACAATGATTAAGTAACATTCATAAGAAGGGAACAGACATGTCCCTGGCCCCAAGAAGTGCCCCATGATGACCCATTTACTCCTCCTGCTCTCGCTCTACCCTTAGAGCACCTAAGTCCAATCCTTTCCAAGTCAGCATTAACCACCCACAAACCTTTCTGAGCCCACACCCCCACCCCTTACCTCCAACTACAAACCATCTATCCTGTTAATTGGTCCTGGAGTTGTCTGCTCTAATCTCACAGCACTGGCATTCATCCAGAACTTCAACCCCATCCTCCCCTGGGCTGAAACCCCTCCACCACCCCTCCTGGGTGACCCCACCTTCACCTGCCTGCAGAACCAAAGCTTCAGCTTTGGTTTCAGAAACCCAAGGAGGAGCTGCTGTTTTCAATACCCAGCAGAACCCCCACACCACGGGGAAAAAACAAAACAAAACAGTAAAAGGAGATTTAACACAAAGAGATGACATGTGGCAGCCCCAGTTAAAATGACATTTTAGAAGAATCAGTCTTCCAAGAGCTTCTCAAAAGACCTGAGAGTGCTCCAAATAACACCATAGCACATGTCAGACAAGACAAAAAGGGGGCCCGGGGAGGATATTTTGGAGAACACCATCCTCAGGATCAAGGTAAAAGCCAGGC
Source organism: Hemiprocne comata (assembly GCA_020745705.1). NCBI lineage: Eukaryota > Metazoa > Chordata > Aves > Apodiformes > Apodidae > Hemiprocne > Hemiprocne comata. The sequence continues at coordinate 2,118,565 of CM036611.1, read as the reverse complement.
AGCAGGTATGACTCCTCCTGCTGCTTGGCTGGTGAAAGGCTGAAGAGGACTTTGCAAATTCTGTACATCAGCACGGATCACAAAGCTTTTCAGTTGAATTTCACTCACTGTGTATTCTGCATGTTTTTTCCCATACCATTTCATCCACTTCCTGAACTCTCTGTCCATCGTCTAGAAGAGGAAAGAAAAACAAAACCATCTCTTAGGATATATCAAGTTACCAGGAAAAGGAGGTGCAGTTCTGACAGTGTTCATTGACCCCCAAAACTTTTTTTTTTTTATTTAGAAATTTTTGCCATTAACACTCAAAGGATAGGCAGGCAGACAAGTACTGTTGTTTAATTTCCTTAAAAAAAACACCTTCTGCTTCACCAGGGCCAAGTCAAATCTGGCATCTTCTCTCCTCCCTTTGTCACCCAAGTGACATGTCACAAGCCAGACAACCTGAGGTGAGGCTGCTCAGCACTAAAAATGGCACAACCTTAAGTAGGTACTTGTGTTGTGGTACATAATCCCTCGGGGTGAGGAGGAGGCACTGAGTGCAGCCAGTCTGAGCCCAGAGAGCAAAGGAACCCACAGGACAGAGAGAGGTTTGCTGGGGTGAATGAGACAGCAGAAAGGAGCAGGCAGAGCATTGCAACAACAAACAGGAGCACTGCCCCTGACAGAGCAACCTGCTTCAAGCTACACCTCAACAGACCTGGGCTACAGGGGATGGAGGCTGCTGCCAACCAAGCTGACAGCTGGCACCACTTTTTCGTTGCCCAAATATAGGGGAAAAGAACCAAAAATCCCGTGCATCAAGGTAGCTTGGTGCCTGAGAGCCATGTGTCTCCACACTGCCCTCAGGAAAGCTGGGGAGGGACTTTGGACAAGGGCATGTAGCAAGAGGACAAGGGGGGATGGATTAAAGCTGGAAGAGGGGAGATTTAGGTTAGAAATTGGGAGGAAATTATTTGCTGTGAGGGTGGTGAGACACTGGCCCAGGTTGCCCAGGGAAGCTGTGGCTGCCCCATCCCTGGAAGTGTTGAAGGGCAGGTTGGATGGGGCTTGGAGCAACCTGGTCTGGTGGGAGGTGTCCCTGCCCATGCAGGGGATGAAACTAGATGATCTTGAAGGTCCCTTCCAACCCAAACCATTCCATGATTCACAAAAATCTAGTCTCCATATATACAAATTGACAATATGCAGTACAGGTCATTACTTTAGAGTGGCACCTTGTACAACACATTTGAAAATGAAACTCATGTGTCTCAGAAGACTGAAAAAAAAACCTCCTGATCTTTAGGATCTGACTCCACATATAGGAGGGCCCAAATTTGGAGGTAGCAGGGAATGGAGATAAAGGAGAGAAGCACAGCAGGAATTCTGCCTTCACTGGCAACTTGGCTTCATTGATCTCCACCAGCAGGTCAATCAAATAGTACTTTTAAATTCTCTACATTTCAGAAGCACTCCAAAGCTTAGTAGGACAACTCACAAAAACCTTCAGTCTTTTCATAAACCATATGAACTTGCATTTTCTCTTTATTTTTTTTCTAAAAACAACTTCACTAAAACAAATCCATAACATTCTTCCAGTTAGCTGAAGCTTTTCCAAGTCATCTGCATTCATTATAGTAACCAGAGACGTGTTGCCAAAGCCAATCTTGACTAGAAACTTCATCCAATCCCTTCCACAAATGTTTGTCAGAGATGGGGAGGAAAACTGGCCCATTACACAGAGCTGTACACAGGCAGCTTCACACATCCTGACACTACAGCAGCTGTTTGGTTGTTAAATCTGACAGGATACTGTCTGTAACCAGAAGAAGAATGCAGTATATTTTGTTCATCCAGCAATCTCATCAAATACTGGTGTCTTTCTGAAACTGAAGGCACCCCCCATGAATTGATGCTCCTCATATTCAAGTTGAGGGGAATTTTTTTTTGGTTGCTAACCATTTTCACCCCAGCCTTGTATTTGCACAATGACATGAGGGGGTATTAGTGAAAGTGAGACTTTCCCTTTCCCTCTGGCATTGATCTTTAAGTTACTATTAAACACAGACAGGAGTCCAGGCCTTGCAAGTGACTCCCCAGTGAAAGCAGAACGCTCAGACTGAGGGATGGCAGAGTGCTCCAGTTGGAAATTTCCACTGGGTCATGGCAGGGGAAACAAAATGGATTTTTAGATCCTCGTCTGATCCTCTTGGCCACTGTGTTTATGCATTTTTGCCCACACCACTGAAAAGGAGGATCAAGGATTATTTCCCCCCCCTCCCTTCACAAGGTATAATTTTCTAGCCTGTACAGGCTGAGTCAGCTTGTTTTAACAATACAGAGGGATAGGTTTCTGTTCAGTCTACTGAGTAAAGTAAACTTCTTATGCTAAGGCATGACTAACCTTTATTGTTTGCTTGTAGCTCATTTGCCATCCAGGTTTGCCTTGGAACTGATTATCTTTGTGTGTCTCCATGGGCACAGAATTAGAAGTGTAAAGAAAATTGCCTGCCTGGCTAAACATTATGGTTTTCTTATAGTAAAACTTCATTTAGGTGCCTACTAAGGAGTTATTAACCAGATCCTCAACACAGGCCTTATCATTTAGCCTACAAAAGTTTAATAACTAAGCTGAACTTCAGCTTTAGGACACCAAAAAGAAGCACCACTACCATAAATAGAAATAAAGCCTTTAAAACCTTTAAGAACTCTTTGTTTGGTGAATTCATTCCCAGATTTGCTTAATCTAGGTCTCTGTATTGGAGCCATTTCAGACACAGGATGATTGCAGGTGCTCAGGTGAAGATTACACTGCATTTCCTTTTGAATAGGTCCTGCACCAACACTGTTAAAACAGCTTTGTCTCCTGGTCCTGAAATCTCTTCAGAATCCTGTTCATGCTCCTACAACCAGACAGATGCTGCTTCCCCCAAGCTCCAGGTCTTACTTACTTACCCGAGAAGCAAAACCAACTGGGACCAAAGCTCTGCTTTTCTTCCCTCACAGCATTTAATAGTAACCCTGAACCACTGAGTTAGCCTTCAAATGAGGCATATACACCCACCTCACTTCAAAAAAATACTCACCTCAGCATATTTGGCTGGAATATCAGCTTTCTCCACACCGTAGTGATGTTTGCAGTTTGTGGCTGCAGCCACTTGAAGCACCACCTGACCCACACCTGCAGGAAGGAGAAAACAAACCTGAGAACAAGTTTCAGCAGAAAACCACTGCACGGGGAGATAAGAGCTTTGAGAGCAAAGGCCAACAGGAAAAATGCAGCTAATCGGTGGGACCAGGCTTCAGGGTACAACTTCAGCTCCCAGTTGTGTCTTGACAATGTTCCCACATGATCCACCATCCCCCGTGACATCCTCATGGAGAAGATGTCTGCCCAGGGTTCTGGTGGGCATGGACTCTGCTGGGTTAAACACTGGCTGGATGGCTGGACCCAAAGAGTTGTGGTTAATGGAGTTCAATCCAGTTGGCAGCCAGACACGAGTGGTGTCCCTCAGGGCTCAGTGCTGGGGCCACTCCTGTTCAACATCTTATTAATGATCTTGATGAGGGGATCAAATGCACCACCAGTACATTTGCAGATGACACCAAGTTGGGAGGGAGTGTTGATCTGCTGGATGGTAGGAAGGTTTTACAGAGGGACCTGGACAGACTGGATCGATGGGCTGAGACCAACTGTATGAAATTCAGTAAGGCCAAATGTCAGGTCCTGCATTTTGGTCACAACAACCCCAGGCAACACTACAGGCTTGGAGAAGAGTGGCTGGAGAACTGCCTGGCAGAAAAGGACCTTGGTGTAGTGATGGACAGTCAGCTGAATATGAGCCAGCAATGTGCCCAGGTGGCCAAGAAGGCCAATGGCATCCTGGCTTGTATCAGAAATGGTGTGTCCAGCAGGACTAGGGAAGTGATCCTGCCTCTGTCCTGGGCACTGGTGAGGTCCCACCTCGAGTATTGTGTTAAGTTTTGAGCACCTCAATACAAAAAGGACATTGAGGTGATGGAGCAGGTCCAAAGAAGGGCAACAAAGCTAGTGAGGGGTTTGGAAAACATCCCCTGTGAGGAACGACTGAGGGAGCTGGGGCTGGTTAGTCTGGGGAAGAGGAGGCTGAGGGGAGACCTTCTCACTCTGTACAAATACCTGAAAGGAGGTTGTAGTGAGAGTGGGGTTGGTCTCTTCTCACTGGTGACTGATGACAGGACAAGAGGAAATGGGCTCCAGTTGCATCAGGGGAGATTTAGGTTGGAGATCAGAACAAACTTCTTTCCAGAAAGGGTTGTTGGGCACTGGAACAGGCTCCCCAGGGAGGTAGTTGAGTCACCATCCCTGAATGTGTTTCTAAGTCTTCTGGATGTGGTGCTTGGGGACATGGTTTAGTGGTGGGTCATCAGAAATAGGGTGATGGGGTTAGGATAAGGTTGGACTTGATGATCTTAAAGGTCTTTTCCAACCTGAACAATTCTATGATTCTATGAACTCTGCCTGGTTCTCAGCTGAGAAGCAGCTTCAAGGCAACGTGCATTACTGAAGCAAGTCCCATTTCCCTGCAAGATGTGAAATGCTAAGAACCTGTTTTTCATTAAAAAGGGTTTCCATTCTCACTAGAAAGTAAGCAATGCAATTTCCCTTTTCTTGCAGAAAAGGATTTCCAGCATTGTAGTTCTGAGGTTTCCATTTTTCAATATATTGAGCACTTCTTATGAAAACAGCATAAGACTGCAACATCTAAAGCAACGTTCATATTGATGATTATTAAATATTACAGCCTCATTTTTACAAATTCACACAGGGTTTAGAAGAGCTGCTTGGTTTTATTCACACATTTTAGATGCACCCCACCACAGCTACAGATTTCACATTGTAATTGACATCTGAGTAATTCAACAGTTAAACAACCCCTACCACGTCCCAAAACAAACATTTGTGGTCACATACCTATGCCATTAATTTAAAGATTGGCTAAAATGGTTGCCATAGTCTAGCACACTTTTTAATCTTGTCCCTGCCCATGGCAGGGGGGTTGGAACTAGATGATCTTTAAGGTCCCTTCCAACTCAAACCAGCCTGTGATTCAATATTTACACTGGTTTTCACCATGAAATGCAGCACAAAGTCTGAGAACACGTAAAGCCTACTTATATATGAGCTACTTTAGAATGCTACTTTAGGACACTCAGGGTTCAACACTCAACATTTCAGAAGCAACCACTCTGCTGGCAAGACCAAGTAGTACTTAAAAATGCATGAACTTCCCATCACTCCAAATTCCACTTGCATCAGATGCCACCAGCAGTAATTAGCTGCCATTCCTACACCTCGCCTGAATGCATCCTCTCTCCCCCACCCCAGCTGATGTTAAAATGAACAAAAAAATTACTCATCAGATGTCTTTCTGTACGAGTGACCCACATTTTGCACACACCGGAGCAACGTCCCTGCCCATTTGTCACAGCAGGAGCTTCAGATTGTCTGAAAACATCCAATATTCATCGACAGCACATGGATGCATCCCTTTTTGTTTATGACTAACACAAAATGCATTCGGGGCTCACCAGGGCACTTAAGCATTCTGCAGATGACCACGTGGGAAAGAAGAGTGGCTGGAAGAGGAGAGCCCATTTGCACAGAGAACATCTTGCTGTTTTCCATGCTGGGGAAGGGGCTGGAGCACAAGTCTGAGGAGGAGCAGCTGAGGGTCCTGGGGGTGTTCAGCCTGGAGAAAAGGAGGCTGAGGGGAGACCTTCTGGCTCTGCAACTGCCTGAGAGGAGGTTGGAGTGAGGGGGGGGGTCAGTCTCTTCTCCCAAGGAAAAAGTGGTAGAACAAGAGGAAATGGCCTCACATTGTGCCAGGGGAGGTTTGTATTGGATCTTGGGAACAATTTCTTCATGGAAAGGGTTGTCAGGCCCTGGCCCAGGCTGCCCAGGGCAGTGGTGGAGTCCCCATCCCTGGAGGGATTTAAGAGTCATATAGACATAGTACTCAGGGATATGGTTTGGTTAAGGACTTGTCTGCATTAGCTTAACAGTGGGACTCAATGATCTTGAAGGTCTTTTTCAACCAAGGTCATTCTGTGCTTCTATGAAATTTCTGCAGGAGGGAGAACATTGGGCAAAGACCTGAGGCAGAAGTGGTTTGCTGTTTCTTCTTATGAAGAGCAAGCAGGACAAAGACACAGGGATGATCAAGAAAACGCTGCACTGTCAGATACCACATGATACACAGAATCCCAGAGTGGTGGGGTTGGAAGGGACCTCTGGAGATCATCCAGTCCAACCCTCCTCCTAGAGCAGGATCCCCTGGAGCAGATCCCACAGGAGCACATCCAGGTGGGTTTGGAATGTCTCCAGGGATGGAGACTCCACAGCCTCCCTGGGCAGCCTGTCCCAGGGCTCTGGTACCCTCAGAGTCAAGAAGTTTTTCCTTGTGTTTAACTTAAACCTCCTGTGCTCCAGTTTGTGCCCATTGCCCCTTGTCCTGTCCCTGGACACCACTGAGAAGAGTCTGGCCCCATCCTCCTGACACCCCCTGGAGATATTGATCAGCACTGATGAGATCCCCCCTCAGGCTCCTTTTCTCTCAGCTGAACAGCCCCAGCTCTCCCAGCCTTTCCTCACAGGGCAGATGCTCCAGTCCCTTCAGCATCTCAGTGGCCCTGAACAGCACAAGAAGTTATTCATCTTGTCTTTCTTTGGCTTTTTTGCAACAACTTCACTGCACTGTAACTCCAGTGTCCCTGATGATGATGCATACCTCCATAAATTTCTCCTGCAATGAGCCCCACATTCCTGGCAACACACACAAAACTAACAAGCCCAGCCCCAGTGCCCTGGTGGGGGTTTAGCCCAGCTGCTCAGTCACTGCTCTATGCACAGAGCTCTTGGAACAAGCACTAAATCTACTGGTAGAAATAACTTGCTATGACAGTGGTTCCATTTACACCCCCCTCAATATGCTCCACTGATCACAATTTACACAAAGTTCACTCCTTCAGTGCCAAGTCAACGACTACGTTCTGGTTTGAATTGTTTCCACGCCCCAAACATTAAAAGTCTGAATTTAAAGCTTCTGAATTTAAACCATTCCTTTCACACAGGCTTTTTAGACTGCCAATTTTTACACTGTTGGTCCATCTCCAAGATGCAAGGGGGGAGGTTAGCAATAAATACCTGATTTTATTTCTGATGATAGCAGGGAAAAGCATCTAACATTTGAGCTTGTTACATGATCAGCAGCACGACAGGACTTCAGATATGATCTTCTTTAACCTTCCTGAACCAACAATTCCAAGTTATCTATGACAATTTTTTTTCTTCCAGATGGAAAATAGTTTGTGAGATCTGATGCCTTTCTAAAGGTCTCATCTGAACATAAGTCATTGAAACAGGAAATTTCAGACATAAGTCCCAGTGAGGGAGGAAGCAGGGGGTAAAACAAAGAGAAAAATTCACTAAAGATCCCTGACTGGAGAGGTGTTACATTTTTTTGGAGGGACTGGCAGTCCTGCTGTATTTAAATTTAAAAATCTATTTGTTTTTTTCATAACAGAATGTATTTTAAAATATGTTTCCCCAGAAGTCCCATTATCGTGCCAGCAACAAAACCAAAACATACTTCATTTAGAACTTTACAACCCACCCAGTAAAAGGGGAAATTCTTCTTATTCCTTTCCTGCTCTGAACCAGATTTTAGCAACAAAAAGAACATCCTCTTCCTACTCAGTATATAAGTCAAACACATGTGGAAGAGATATCTGGTTTCTGTACCAACTAGAAACATCTATTTCCTTTTAAAACTCTAATCTGGTCATGAGATGCAGTTGTAGGTTGCAAGCTAGATTTTGTGGGGTCTCACAAGGCAGCTGTTAAAGCTAAACATAAAAGTCTTTTTTGACACACTGAGAAGTTATGTTGGAGGAAAAAAGCTGCTTAATTTTCAGCTTCCACACCAAGTGTTTCATGCTGGCATGGGAGGGGTCAAGAAATCCCATTTTCAGACATGAAGGACAAACTGAATCCACTGAAAGTGGGTAAAATCCCTTCTAAATGGAAATGCTACTTGGGATCTTTCAAGCATCATTTTAAACGTTGTTTCTTCTTCCTAAGTGTATTCACCAAAAGCAACATAAACCAAGAGTTTGCTGTAACAAGGGTTTGTTGCATTTGTAGGCCAACATTTCCCTAACACCACAGGGAGGAATGTCTGGGATGTCTGTTTGGGCTCTTTAATCTTGTCATAAAAAAAAAAACAGGAGCATCATTTGGGATTATCTAGAAAAGGTGCTTATCCTGCAACACAACCCTTAGTCCTGATTTACTTTCCAAATATTAATTTCACTTTTTTTTTTTTTAATATAAAAGAACCAAACAAACAACAAGCAAAGAGAGACAAAGAAAAACTCACTGAGGTTATTGGTCACTTACCACTGCCCAGGTCAACAAACAGATCATCCTCTGTCATTTTAATTTCATCTATCATTTGGGCCACTAAGTCAAAGGAAGTTTCTCCATAAACCTCTGGGGAAAAGGGCTCATAGTTGTTGAGTTTCTCTGGATCAGTCACCGAGTGGTTATAAACTTGCTGCAGGATGTGCCGGAGGAGCCCGTTGGAGGGACGAGTGTTCAGCTTCATCGGTTGGGTGGTTCCTTTCCACTGAAGGTAAAGAGCAGGGAGAAGATATGAACCCAACATGAGGACAAGTAAACAGCACCAGAACAAGGCTGCACTGGCATAACGTAGACATGAAATCCCCTCCCATCCCCTGTCTCACAAGCTGAGCTGCAGGTGCTCTGTAAAGATAAAAAAGAAAGCCAACCGTGTCCTGGGCTGCATCAAAAGTAGCGTTGCCAGCAGGTCAAGGGAGGGCATTTTCCCTCTTTACTCAGCTCTCATGAGACCCCACCTGGAGAACTGTGTCCAGTTCTGGAGCCCCCAACATAAGAAGGACATGGAGCTCCTGGAGAGAGTCCAGAGGAGGCCACAGAGATGATCTGAGGGCTGGAGCAGCTCTGCTCTGGAGACAGGCTGAGAGAGTTGGGGTGTTCAGCCTGGAGAAGAGAAGGCTCCAGGGAGACCTTAGAGCACCTTCCAGTGCCTGAAGGGGCTCCAGGAAAGCTGGGGAGGGACTTTGGACAAGGGCAGGGAGGGAGAGGACAAGGGGTATGAATTGAAACTGGAAGAGGGAGATTTAGGTTGGACATGAGAAGGAAACTCTTCACTATGAGGCTGGTGAGACCCTGGCCCAGGTTGCCCAGAGAAGCTGTGGCTGCCCCATCCCTGGAAGTGTTGAAGGGCAGGTTGGATGGGGCTTGGAGCAACCTGGTCTAGTGGGAGATGTCCCTGCCCATGCAGGAGGGTTGGATTTAGATGATCTTTAAGGTCCCTTCCAACCCAAACCATCCCATGATTCTATGAAAACAGTGAACATTACTGTACAAATTACACAACAGCAACTGCTCTAGACTTTGTCTCACCACATCTAATAGTTCATTTCAAACACACCCGCTGGCAATGGGTGGAAAGGGGGAAATTAAATAAATGTAAAAATCAGTAGGCAATGTAAAGCTTCACATGGAATATATTTAGAGTAGGTGTAAAAGTTTCTTAACTCATTTTTTATTTACTAATCACTGATGTTGACTGCACTGTCAACATAAGAGAAGTTCCACTCTCTTTCAGGAACTGTGGGATGGGAGGGATCACATGTACTCAAACAGGGAGTGGCAGGAAAGAGATGGAAATCAAGCTTCCTTTCTTCTTCAGTAGAAACCCTCTCCTAAACACTAAAGCTGTTAAGTTTTAAAAAAGTTTACCTCTCTCTTTCATATGGAAAAACAAAGCAAAAACGGACAACTCCAGGATCCCTCCTAAAACATTCATCTGTTTGATAGTCAGATGGCAAGAAGATTAAACCAGATTTGCATTTCAGACAGCAACTGCAAATCCTGAATATCTTCAAATTTTTAGCTAATAACCAATACACACATGAAGATGCCTGAACCTAAACAAGCACAAGTTTTAGGGATTTGTAGGCCCACAAAGTGCAGGAAAGCCTGGACAAAAGTCTTGTTGCCATAATACTGCACTTTTTAATAATTCCCACAAGCACAGCAGAGGAAAAAAAATCCATCTATACTTGCAAAATTCAACAGAATAGTAACATGAAATCATTCATTATGTTTTGCTTCCTCCAATTCAACCTTTTATAGGGGTAAAAAAACCAAAAAGCTTGTTGGAATGGTCTGAAAAGAGATTATATTCTAGTTTCGTCAGTGTGATCCCGCAGAACTGAGTGGCAAGCGAGGAAATTCCTAAGTCATGGATCACTTCCACAACACACAGGAGAGTTCATATGGATTATTTAAGTACCCATAAGCTACAGACTTCCCCAATGCAAAAGTAAATCCGTGTGATAAACCCCTGTGAAACATCTACATGCTAAATACAGAGAAACTCTTTCTTCCTCCTAAAGGTATCTCAGCTATTTCCAAGTGCCAGTGGTGCCAGACGTGCACACTAAAGAGCAACAGTTTACAAAGCTGCAGTTTGGGGGGGTTTATTTTCATTTTCTTTCCAAAAGAATGTCCCTCCAATACTAACACCTTGACTACCCAGGTGTGATCAAGAAAATGAGGTTTAATATCAGGTGAGTAACTCCCCCAAAGGATGAAAGTGCTGAAAACTGGTGATGCAACTAGACTAGGACATGTCACTGAGTGCTGAAGCAGTCCCAGCTTTCTGGGTATTATTCACTCTATGTGACTTGAAACCTGCTGGATAAAGAAAGGTAAATACATACCAACTGATGAATGCTATCAATGGCTCGGTTGTACTTGTCACAAAGCCTCTGCATGCTTTCAAAGCTGCACAGGAAGAAAGAACACAGGGTCAGTTCAAAACACAGAGCTCTGAAAGGCAGGTTTGAAGGTGCGACCTTGTGTTTTTTGCCATCGCACACAGTGTAAGTAGGTGGTTAGTTAGGGCTTGGTTCTTGCAGAACATTGAATTACCTACACAGCTTTAGGACTTGGTATGCAGTTTCCTTTAAAAAAATTCCCCAGTAGGCCAGGAATACATGACAAATTGTATTAGTTTCTTTAATTAATGGAAAAAGGCTTGAACTCAAGAGTATGACTTTATGAGAAAGTTTTGTATTCTCAGAGTCCACTACTTCTTTTCCATATTCTCAGCTGCACAGGAATTTAAGACATCTCAGTTTTTCTGCTTTGTTCCATCACCTCTCCTTGATAACCAGTCCTGAGACAAACAGGCCCTTTTTTAAAAATTAACTCTGGGGCTGAAAATGCAGCCAGACCCAGGACACAATATAAAATTCCATCCATCACGATTGCTTCATGGGTTGGTTGGGATTACAGTCAACTCAGGCAGATGCCTTAATGACAGAAGCTGAGAGGATTAAATAAATTCATCTCAAGCCAGGGAAGAAAAGATATTACCAGGAACATCATCTGCTGTGTAATCAGACCCACAAAGCAACAGGAAAAAAAGACAACAAAACAATTCCAGGAGTAACAGGAGTAAGAAATTAAATCATGGTCATCCCCAAATCAGGAAGGAGGCAGGGGACAGGGGACATCAGAAGGACGTGGCTCTTCAGTCTCTTGTGATCCTCACTATTACACTGGTAGGACACCTCTCCAAGGAGTTCTGCTGACTCTCACTTCAAGCTTTCAACTGCCCATGTTTAACCCATGTTCAGACAAAGCAAGAGGCTGAAATGCATTTCTATAACCCCTGCTTCTCATTCACACCCAAGTGTCAGCCTGTTACAAGCAATTTTTTTTTATTATTATTAATTTTTTTTCAAAGGAAGCAAAAATACCAAAACCATTACCAAAATTACAGGTTTAGGACTTTCCTGAAAAGCTGCAGAAAGGTAAGGGTGTAACTTTTGGGAGCAGATGGGTTCCTCTGTCATTCGGTTTTGGTGCCAACCACACTGACACTGCCCAGTTAAACACGCCCAGTGGTGATGCCAGAACTACCAGTTACAGCATTGCAGGCACTGTGAGTAGGCCACAAATCCAAATTAAAGGATTTGATGACAAGGGATGTTTGACCCTGATTTCTCCTTTTGAATTTTTCAGGGACTAACAAGTTTTGCAATGAAACAAAATGAAACTGAGAGAGGAGGAAGCAATACCTTAAGCAGACCATGATACAAGTATCAGAACAATAGCCAGTGATTAATTAGTGATGCAGTTTCATCTGTAAACCTCATTCTAGAAATCTAGTCATGCTGTGGACCTGAACAAATTCAGTCTTCGAAAGCAAAGAAGGTTTTTGTTAACTCCAGCTCGAGGATCATCTCCTTCCCACTCTCAGTACAGCCAAGTGGATCCACAGAACCTCTCCAGATATCCTGCAGGTCAGGATCTGCCTCTCCCAGCCTCAGGATGAATGCCACATACTGTACATTCATTTTAAGCTGTTTGTGGAATAGATATTCATGTGGAACCACAAGCATCTTAAAATTACTTCTAACTGCCCAGAAGAGCAGTAGGAATAGTTGGCCTTTTCATTTCGTCCCCACCCAAACAGCATCCCACTTGTACTGAATCCCACCCAGAGGTGGGGTGGGGAAGGTGAACCTCCCACAGCCACGGTGCTGACAGACAGCTCTGGAATGCCACTTTCCCAACAAGAATCCTTAGTTACTACAGAAGAAGAAGCCTCCGTGCCATTCAGATTCCCAGCACTGGACACAGGCCAAGGTGCAGATACCGATCATTGTTTCGGAGTGAGTCACTCCAACGTACACCCCAGCTCAACTTTCTGCTGTGTGGAGTTTCCAATTATGTCCTTAATCCAACAGCCTTTGCCAATATTTCTGTTACACATTTCCTACCAAAATAACTGCAGAGTTTGAAGCCAGTTCTAACGGAAAACTTCAGTTCATAGTGCCTAAGAATAACCAGTTACAAACTGATCCACTATAAACCACGCTGGCCTGTCCTCCTGGTGGGAAAAAACCCAACATTCTTCTCACCTTTTTGTATCATAGTCAATTAAAACGTAGTTCTCCATAGCAAGCTTGAGATCTGGGATTTCTTCACAGACCCACCTGGAACAAGAGGAGAAATAATGAATAAAACCTCTCCAATTAAGTACAATGAAGGCAGTCTGTCTCCATTCTAGACTGGCCTTGCTGTATGTTAGGACAGGTCACAATATTGTTGGGAGTAAGGCAGACATCACCAAATGCAAACTGGAAAGCTGCAACAGTTCACATTTGTATTGAATAAACACTAAGAGCCCACAGACATTGGCAGTAGTTTAAAGCTCTTGAAATGGCACAGCTTCAAAATGAGGTGATAGATGTAGTCAACGCATCTAAAAATACCCAAAGCCAGGGCTGATGCTAATCTGACATAAAATGTAATGCAGAAGAACTGTGGTATTTCAAAATAATTCTGATATTCTAATCAGCTTTGTCAAAAGCTGAATGTGGAGAAGACTTTTCCTACAGCACCCCAAAGAAATGCCACCAGCCATTCGTTGCAGGGATATTCTCCTCTCTTTAGTTCTCTAAACTGCCCTTGTACCCAACATGACCCAACCTGGAACAGATCTTCAGAAGTTATTTTGATAAAAGAACCCATTTACATGCTGGCCATTAGACATGGAAAGCACACACCCACTTGCAGAGCATCTGACAATGGCATCTCACAGAAGAGATCTCCAGTTTTGGAATGCAGGATTAACTCCTTTCAAAGACTACTCCAAAGGCACATAAGCTTTGCGCACACTTCCCTCCAAAAGCATCGAAATGGGAAAGCACTGTCATCAAAACCCCCAGAGCCCGTCACAGGATGAATTCCAATAGGAACAGGAGATTTTTCTTCCTGTACCCTGGTGTATGCTTCACTTTTTAAATGGGGGGGAGGGAAATGACTGGAGATCCAACAGTTCCAATTCACCTTCATAAAATAAATACATAGGCAAGTAAAAACCAGAACTTTCACATCTCTGGCTGACTCTCTTCTGACTCCCATCTCCCTAAAAATGTTAGGACTCTGATCTCTAAATTTTTTTCTCTTACAGCTGTTCACCACTGGCTGAAGAGATATAAATACTTCTTTGCATTCTTTCAACCACCACTTTCGTAACCACGCTGCAGTTCCTTTGCACGAGGCAGGCAAAGGCAGCAGGAAAGCCTCCTCACACACTCTGCTCACTGCAATCACACTTCAAACACAGCTGTGAAACATTACCTTGACCCAACTGCTCCTAACATAGTCTGCCCCTTGCCTTCAGCACAGAAAGCACTAGCACTGACAACTTCACCAATCACTTTCAGCACCATGTTTGCTTAAATCCCTCCAGAAAGGCTCTTCTCAGTAATCACACTGACAAATGATGCCACAAGTTCCCAAGGTAGAGAATCTCACCAGCATCAGTACCAGTGAGCTGGAGGGAGCAGTGGCAATACCTCTTGTGTCAAGGTTTTGTAGTTAGAAGAAGAGCTTTAGAGGAAAAATTCTCAGCTCTAGCCTCACTAGACACTCTTTCCCACCACAGACCATGGAAAAATGCTGATTTCATGTATACAGGTGATATTATCAACACTATGTAAGCTCTTAGCCCTCCCACTCCTGCTGGGAGCAAACAGGGCTCACTACCTGTTCCTAGGCTATAAGTGACTGACCAATTCAAGCTCAGGTGGCTACACAAAGTACCTTTTTTTGTACCACACTTGTATCTGCACCATCCAGCCACTAAAACCTGTGACAGGTACAGCCCTCAGACAAGGGAAGCCTGGATGATAAGGGTCTAAAAGAGTTAATGAGAACAGCTTTTAATGTGTGTAACACATCAACGTCCCTCAGGTGTTTAGGGAATGTCTGTTAGCAGTTAACAAGATTTGTTCTACAGCAAGTCACCTCCTAATCCTGCTGCAATAATAACAAGCCCTGTCATAACCACTGCCCCTGTTGGGAAATGCTCAGACTTCCTACTCTTTGTGTTTGTCTTTCACCTTTATCCTCCCATTTTGCCAACATTGGTCCAACTCCACTAGCAAAACTAAGAGGAATGCTAATCAGCACTCCCAAATAATACAAATGCTAACAACCTGCAACATCACAGCAACACGGGGAAAGGGAGAGAGTGGGGAAGAGGATATGCAAGACCAGAACTTAACACATCATGCCAATGATGTTTTCTTTATCTTGCTCTTCTAAAGATCGACTACAGGCTGCCACTCAGCACCAAAAGTTGAGTATCACTACTCATTTTTAATGCTGTTCATAAGAGAACAGAATGTGGCAAGTTAAAACAAAGCCTGTTTGACAGGGAGATTTGTACTGCAACAATATCAATTCAGCTTAGAAAATAATTTAGAGGTGCTAACTTATCATTAGAAATACTGCCCTCCTTCCTATCTTGTCTCAAGACATCCATTCAGTGAAATGCAGTAAGACCCAGGAGAGGTTTCTAGCCATGTCTGCACTGAACACTTACCGAATTGTCTCAATAATTTCGTGAGCAGCATCATGGTGTTTGTCCTGAAAGAAAAAAGAAGAGATGCTTTCAAAGAGACATCAGGTGTGCTGCTTGTCAGAAAATTACAGGAATCACAATCTTTTTAAGAATATAGATGGCAACCATGTGTGAGCGACCAGCCCTCAGGACATGAACTTGCAGGAAGTGGTGTGGAAACCCCATTGTAATTCCTCCAACAAAGTCTTGTTTGCATCCCAAAAGTCCTGCCTGAGAGGATGGAGGCAACTCTGATAGCCTGCATATGGCCTGAGGCTGCATGTACAGCCATTGAGATAAAGACAACGATTGAGATAAAAACAATGGTCGAGGGGGCAGGGGGTGGAGGTGGCAGGTCCACTCCAGCTGCTCAGTCTTAGGACTCGATCACACTTACTCATCCTTGCAAAATATGGGCCTATAAATCAGGGGGCTGCAGTGGTGGGCTTGAGGAACCTTTATGATCACGCATCCTGAGATGATAATTGAAGTATCAGGATTCCTTATACAGTTTTAATTAAACCTAACATTCAAATACAGACCTTGAGTGTCTTTTCACCTTAATCCGATCAAGGGGCATCGGATGCTTAAGCATTTCCTCTGACCATGACCTTTTAATCACTCTCCCTGGAGGGGCCAGGTCTGAGGCTAAGGTTGGATCCAGCCACACGGAGACTCCTCTCTGAGAAGGAGTTTAGAAAGCAAGGGGGTCCAGCCTGAACCCCCCCTGGGTTGCCCTACCCGGGTCATGACACCGTGCTAGGAAAGGAGTCTTTGATTGCCACCCAAGCCATTAAATCCACCCAAATGAGCCCTCTATGGAGAAATAAGGCTTAAGGAAATACATTAGTCAGGTTTCTATGGACTAACAAAAGATTGACATGAAGGAACTGTCATTCTACTTATTTCTTTGTCATATCCTGAAGCCAAGCACTGTGTAGCTGGTACCCTTGAGGATTATTGGTATGCAGTAGGTACTTGACTGCAAGTTCCACAATGAACAGCTGATTCCATCAACCTAGCATCTGGTCCATGCTCACGTCTCCATATGGGCAGCAAGATTCTAGCCCAGTGAAGGGCTTCCTAAAATATAGCATCAAATAAACAGTAGGAGTGGATAACAGTGTAGGAAAAAAAAAAAAAACAACTCACAAAAAAGGAGGCCTGAATATGCACATCTTTTCACAAACTGAAAAGCAAAACACACAAGGCACAGGAAAACCTCTGCATTACAAGTACAGGCTGGACTGCAAGGCACAGATGCTTGTTAATTTTATTTGGGAGTTGACACAGGAGCAGCAGAAGTGGGTTTAGCAGCCATTCCAAACTCCTACTAATATGCACAAAGTTACAACAATTTATATTTTAGGGAAGTTACAGGAGTTCAAATATATACTGTTGTTTCCATCTTGTGAGGACTTAGCTACCAGAGTCCACCTGTCCAAAGCTGAGGTTATATTTAGACATTTGTTTCTTGAAGTTGCTTTGACCTTTTAATTAGGAGTCCAGCATCTAAGGACCTTCCAGAGTTAGAAGTGTAAATGCTCACTCACTCTCAAATAATTTCCCTTGTATTCTGCTGCAGAAATGTCATTTCTATAGAGTTAGTGGGGAAAATTCCACAGCAAAGGGTATAAAAATAACCCAAGAGTCACTTTATCCTTAGCCATTCCCTATAAATGTTCACCTTTCCCTACACACAGAATTATCATAGGAGAAACCCCTTGGGCTGATCTAGCTCTTCCAGGGAACTGTGCTCCTGAATAGCAGGAATTTGCTTTATCAGTATAAGCACATTATACCAGAAAAGTAAATTCATGCCTATTCTGGCATAACCATTTGATCTGAAGAAGTTAACATTCATTGATGAGTTTGGACAGCTTCAGTGCTAGCAGAACAAAGGAAGAAACCCCTTGTCCTGCAGGTCTTCATGAAAAGGACATGGAGCTCCTGGAGAGAGTCCAGAGGAGGCCACAAAGATCATCTGAGGGCTGGAGCAGCTCTGCTCTGGAGACAGGCTGAGAGAGTTGGGGGTGTTCAGCCTGGAGAAGAGAAGGCTCCAGGGAGACCTTAGAGCACCTTCCAGTGCCTGAAGGGGCTCCAGGAAAGCTGGGGAGGGACTTTGGGCAAGGGCAGGGAGGGAGAGGACAAGGGGGGATGGAGTAAAACTGGAAGAGGGAGATTGAGGTGAGACATGAGGAGGAAATTGTGGAGTGTGAGGGTGGTGAGACACTGGCCCAGGTTGCCCAGAGAAGCTGTGGCTGCCCCATCCCTGGAAGTGTTGAAGGGCAGGTTGGATGGGGCTTGGAGCAACCTGGTCTGGTGGGAGGTGTCCCTGCCCATGGCAGGGGGGTTGGATCTAGATGATCTTTACGGTCCCTTCCAAACCAAACTATTCTATGATTCTATGAAAACACCCCTATAAATTACTTCTATTAACAGATTCCTTTGTCTTGGGTTATAAAGTGAAAAATAAACTTAAAAAAAAAATACAATGCAAATCTACAACTACAGATCATCCAGTTTGAGCAAGTGGTTTTACTAACACAACCATGTGGAAACTCCAGTCAGAAGGGGCCTTTCTGAGTTTAGTTTGTGTCATTATCTCGGAATAATGAAGTTGAAAACAGTTCCACATTTACTGCTGCTCAGCTTCCCATGTTGAAACACTTACCAAGTTTACTGTACTCTGTAACTAACATACTCTCTTGTAGGAGACAAGCTCCCAAGATCTCATGCAAGCCTTGAAAGCAAAACAAGAGATGATCTCTTAACATTTCTTCAAAGTGGAATAGGCCACAGAAAATGCAGGAGGGAGAGAGAGGGGGAGGGAACAGATCTGAAGGAAATTCAGACCAGTTTTTCTTTCTTTAGAGAACATTTTTAGTCCCATTTCAACGTGACGTTGTAAGATTTAATAAGAACAGACACTGAATGGCACCAGTCACCACATGTGTATTCATGCAGTTTATGATGCTGATAGAGTCTTCAGCAACTCAAAAGGCCAGCTGAACAGAAACCCCACCACAACCACAGACTCCACTCCAATAGCACCAGGCTCTGCCCATCCTCCCTCCAAGCAGATGCACTGGTTTTGGCCAGACACACCACCCAGCTCAGGGGAGCAGCTGTAGCCCAGATCCCTTCCCAGGCCCAGTGGATGAGCACTGAGAGCAGCAGCTTGGGAGGGACTGAGGGCAATTCCCAAGGGCTCTGCTGCAGTCACAGCACTCTGACAAACCTTACACCCAGCCCAGCCAACACTCAAGCCAGCGCAGCTGAAGGTGGCCTGAAGCTTTTCAAATTCAAACATCTACCATTTCATGGGGTTTTTTTGCTTTTTTCAGGTTGCAGTGATCCACAATCAAGACCAGCACAGAATCATGGAATGGTTTGGGTGTGAAGGGACCTTAAAGATTATCTAGATCCAAGCACTCTGCCATGGGCAGGGACACCTCCCACCAGACCATGTTGCTCCAAGCCCCATCCAACCTGGCCTTGAACACCTCCAGGGGGGGGCAGACACAACCTCCCTGGGCAACCTGTTCCAGTGCCTTCCTACCCTCATGGTGAAGAATTTCTTCCTGATGTCTAACCTAAATCTCCCTCTTCCAGTTTAAAACCATTACCTCTTGTCCTACCAGTACAATATCTGGTGAAAAGTCTCTCCCTCTTTCCTGGAGCCCCTTTAGGTATTGGAAGACCACTACAAGTTCTCCCTGGAGCCTTCTCTTTTCCAGGCTGAACACCCCCAACTCTCTCAGCCTGTCTCCAGAGCAGAGCTGCTCCAGCCCTTGGATCATCTGTGTGGACCCTCTCCAACAACTCCATGTTGCTGAGGGCTCCAGAGCTGGACACAGCACTGCAGGTGGGGTCTCACCAGAGCAGACTAGAGGGGCAGAATCCCCTCCCTGGCCCTACTGGCCACACTTCTTTTGATGCAGCCCAGGACACAATTGGCCTCTGGGCTCCCAACACACGGTGCCGGCTCATGTTGAGCTTCTCATCTTCTCCCACCCCCAAGTCCTTTTCCCCAGGGCTGCTCTCCAGCCATTCTCCCCTCAGCCTGTATCTGTGCCTGGGATTGCCCCAACTCAGGTGGCAGGACCTTCCACTTGGCCTTGAACTTCATGAGGTTGGCACCGGCCCACCTCTCCAGCCTGTCAAGGTTCCTCTGGATGGTGTCCCTTCCCTCCAGTGTGTCACCACCCCACACACCTTGGTGTTGTCAGCCAAGGCCAGCTACACCCCTCGTGCAGGCACATGATCCAAGCACATCGTGTTACACTTTGGCAAACGGTCCCAGTGAGAGCCCAGCTTTGTGCTGCATCTGCATCTCTGCTCACAATGCTTTGTCAGTAAAATATCCTGCTAAAGAGCCTCCCACAAACAGCCTGGCTATCAATCATGAAATACTCTGTGCAGAAGCCTTTTGGACCAGTCTCAAGAAGCGTTTCTGTTCTGTTTGCAGTCATGAGATGATGCCACGGTACTCGCTGTCACGAAGAGCAGCTCCATTCATTCTCCAGCTCTGCTCCAAGCTGTTCTCCCTCCCTCCTCCCCTCCATACTGATGTGCAGAATGCTACGTGCTGCTGGCTGGCCTGGCTGTACTTCTGCAGTCACCCTGTATTTATGTAGTTTGAGAGGCCCTTGGAATCTTCTGGGCTCCATCAATGGGAGCTATTCCATGAGACAAGACCTTATCTCTTTCATGTGGTCTATGCACTGAGTATTGACAGTAAAAAGCTGCAGTCTGTAGTAATTATTGAGAATGCCCAAAGCTATTCCTAAGTTAAAAAAAAAAACAACAAACCCAACACACAAACCTAAACAGGCATTAAAGCTCAGTTATTGCAGTCAGTTCTCTCCAGCTGAACTTTATAATAAAGGGTTCTTATTTTCAACCTAAACATTCAATCTAACATTGAAACGTGAGCTCCTGGAGAACATTCAATAGCTCTTGCCAAGATGTTTCATTGGAAAAATAATAGAAAGAAGGCAAAAAAAAAAAAAAAGGTAGTGACTTTTGAAGAAGTCACTAATAAGAGAATCCAATTTTCTGTGGAAAACAGTGGAGAACAGTTTCAACCAGCAGGACTGAGCAGCTTTGCAGTTCCCATTCTTACACCAGGTTTCTGCATCCACAGGTTAACACAACTCTGATCGCTGGAGTTCAAGAGTTTCAAGCCAGAAACACACCCACTGCTATTCCTTTGAGTACCCCAGTGCCAGAAGCCCCACCAGCCTGCATGACCTCTCCTTCCACACCACACCCAGCAGACACCCACCAGCTGCATGGGCAGTTTTGCCCTTTAGGACATGGGGCAATTTTTAAGAGTTTGATCTCTTTCATCTCCACAAGCTTCCCATCTGATTTTTCTCAGTCAGGACCTTTCCCTGCAGTTTAGGCTCAGCTCTCTGATAACAGTGGGGGCAAGACAAGAAAAAAAAACACCAAGGAATGCTTCTGCATGCTTCAATACTCAGTCAGCCCTCTTCATACAAAAGACATTTTGTATCCTGCAGATATGAGAAGCCCTTCACGTGACTTTAAAGGCCAACTAAGTGCCCAAAAACTCTTTCCAAATATGTATTTTTGTGCAATCGTTATCATTTCCTATACTCACATTCTCTTTGTTAACTCAAATTAAAGGAACTCAGCAAAATGACCAGAACTTCAAAGTTCTCAGTAGTAACCACAGCTACCACCTACAGGAAGAACACTAAAGGACCCCAAATCCTACCATGCATCATTGAACAGTACCAGACATTTCAGTTATCAAAATGTAACTCTGTTCTACAAAGCACCGAATTTCTAGGAAAAACTGCTGAATGGGACATTTCTGCAGAGCTCTCGACAAGAGCAAAGGAAAGTGAGGAGAGAGCTGTGAGGAGGCTTGTAACTCACACCGGGTACAAAGCACTACACCCTCTTCCACCAGGTGTGGCTGTTTTGGCTACGTTATTTTTCCAAGTTACCATCCCTTAGGATATTTTACTGGCATTATTTTGATATAATTCACTCATCCAGCACTGCATCCTAGACTCTTGGGTGTATTTCTACGGGTCTCGTTATCTCACAGTGCAACAATTCGTGCTCCAAAGTGACTCTCGAACCTAAAGCAACAGATTTAAACATTCTATCTTTCTTCCTCAAACACAAAGAATGTGTTCAATTAAACTGGGCAGCCATCGTTGCCTGAAGCAAAGAACAACACCCTAGTGCCCTCCCAAATTCACGTTTTTATATTTAGGTCCTTCTTATGAAACTGTGCTCATCCTGTTGGGGCTTGGGGGTTAATGCTGGATTATTTTTTTTTTTTTCTAAACTTCATTTCCGGACATGGAAAAAGGGATCCCTGGAAGATCTGATCAGGCTTCGCAGTAGAGGCAGCAAAAAGCCCAAACCTGCAAACCGGAGAGGAGAACAAAAGGTTTGAAAATCTGGATGAGAACTTGGGGGGGAAAAAAAAAAAAAGGGAAAAAAAAAAAAAAAAGAAGAAAGAAGTAACAGCTTCTGGCTTTCTATCAGCTCTCAATGCACCACACAACTTCAAGACCCCTTATCTGCTCTTCATAGACAGGAACACTTTTGTGCAGAGCTTTGACTGCCCCAGAGTAAACTGTGCCACAGCAAAAGCAATTCTTACCTTTGCAGGGCCAGCCTGGTGCTTGCCTCACCAGACCACATTTCCCCCAAAAAAAAAACAGGCTGGGTGACCAAAGCAGCTCCTCAGAAATGTGCAAACAAGCTGTGGTCAAGCATTTGCAAAGCAGGAGGAAGAGCTCTCCTACAAGCTTTCCACTGCCCACCAGATTAATCCAAACAATTCAGAGAAAACAAAACCTGGAACAAGCTAGTTAAAAATACATCAATGGCAACACTCACGTAAGTTTTAATTAACTTTAGATACCTTTCTACTTTTCAACACTTCAACCATGTAACACTGGCTCCCAAGTACTAAACACTGACTCCACTCATGTTTTAACAGAAGTCATTTCCATTTGCCAAATTCTGGTTTGCAAATGATCCATGTAGTTTGCAAAACAAAAGAGGTCAGTCTCACTAGCCTCTGGTTTTAAAGAGCAGCTTTGGTTGCCTGCAGTGGCAGCTCTCTCCCCAGGCAGTGGTCCATAAATCCAAAAGGAGAGGATGTTACAGCTGGAGACAAGATGGCTAGCAGAGATCAAAAAGATGGATTAGGAAAAGCCAATCAATCTTGCAGAAGACTGGTGGGACAAGTGCCTCTTTAATGTCCCCTAGCTTTCCTCCATCTGTGGAGGATGATAAGCATTTCTCTAGACACCAAGAAAGGCAATGTGAGCTACTGCAGCTGCAGCTTCCCCCAGGAGCCAGGAAAGCATCCAGCATTCTGAGGCACACGGATGCCCTCTCAAAACCACTGCCTGCAGCCTGTCAGAACTTGGCATTCCTCCTCCCCCAGGGTTTAACTTAATTTACACCCTGTCTAGAAAGATTCACCAGTAGACAAGTTGCTGTGTCCAGAGCTTGCCCATATTCAATACACCTGCAAACAATGGCTGACAAGAGCCTATGAAAAGCTGAAACCAAAGTAATTCCAGCTGCTACAGCAGCAAAGAGCTGCCTGCAGGCCAGCTGAACAAAAGGAAAGATCTCAGGCTCTGCAGACCTGCCAGCCAGTGCTCAGTCACTTCATATTTTAAGGTCTTTGCCTCATGCTCAAACGCCAGTTGTGCTTTCAGTAAGGAAAAGGGAAAGTGCCCCTTGTGATAGTTCATATTGTTCAGCTAGACTTCATTTAACATTATTAGATTTTTAGCCCAAATCAAGATTGTGTCATTAGCTTCCACAGCAACAACCAAATCTCATGTACCAAGTGAGACGGGGTCCAAAAGTCTTCTTTGAAGCATCAAGAAAGTACAAGCACATTCAAAGCATACATGTATATTAGTATCTAAAAAGAGATCCCCTGCAGTGAACAGCTTGTGTCCGTTCTTTCCCTCCCAGCCCCAGAGGAGCAGTGAGGGAAGCAAGAGATACCAAGACTGCACTTTGAAATGCAGCTCCCACACAGCAAGAGAGCAGACCAGTTTGATGCAGTTTCAGCAGTTAGTAGGTTTAGTGTCACACAGAACTAAATGGAAAACGTGGAGGGCACTATGGCCTCCCTAAAGGCTACATAAGGGCTTGGAAAGAAAAAAAGTTTGGCCCAAAATCCAAAATACACTAAAACTACCAAGTTAAGAAATGAAACAGGCACTGGAAAAGAAGATCCAAACTGCCCCAGGTAATCCTCATCCAGCAGGAGCACAGGTGATCCAGAATTTGTAGACAAGAGAGTCATGGATCTGGTTTCAACAGGGACTCAGGCTTTCACTGCAGTTACCTAAACCACAATAAAACCGTGTTGCCTTTCCTCATAGCAATTCCAACTGTTGCTACGGACACTGCACAAAGGCAGGAGGGAATGGTTCCCATGATAGTGAGTAGGAGGGGCTGTAGAAATACATTAACATACAGTCATTCTGCGGGAGTGTCTCAGGCAACACCCACATGGGACAGTTACGGCAGGATGACCTACTGGCTTTAGTCTGTTGGAAAGCAGTTCTATTAGGCAAAAAGAGGGACTAGGTAGAAAAAAACAAAGATGTTTATAACCGAAAATAGAGGGGAATGCAACTATTTTGATAGAACAGTACTTTGCACTGCACCTACAGCCCTTTCAGTTAAGTTTTAAGCAAGTATTAACAGTTCCCCCAACATGACAGCTGGAGGGAGCACAGGGATGCTGCAGCCATTCCAGCAGCTGAAGCAGCACTGGGAGCACTGGCAAAGGAGCCCCGTGGCTGCTGCTTCTGGGACAGAGCAGACTGCTGGGCTCTCCCTCCAGTCAACAAGAAAGGCAGCCAGACCTACCATCACCTCACAAACACAGCCACCTGCCTTGCCCCTCCTTCCCCAAAAGCCACTTGCTTTGGGCCAGCAGTGCCTGTGCCTGCCAGCAGCAGCCAGGGAAGGCCTAAGCTGAAACTAAACCTTTCTGGGGTTTTGGCTTTGTTACCTTTCAACCAGACCAGTTCACCACAAACACCCTGTCCTAAGGGTGAGGGCAGCTTAGACACAACAGCAAATGGACAGAGATGGCAAGAGTCGTTTCTACTTGCAGACCTACCAGTTTCAAACTTCCATGTCACCACAGCCTGTGTTAATAAAGAAATGACCCTCCCAAGCAGCAGTAACTGAGGGGAGGGGAGCAGAAAATAGCCATACACATCCACCCAGCAAAGGGCTCCTGCTTATAGAAATGAATACCCAGTCCCAAATTGCTGTTGCCAAAAGTGGCTGCCACCTCTTCCTCACAAAGTCCCAGAGTCCTCCCACATCCTTGGTGGGTGCTGGGAGGAAGCTGATGGCACAGCCTAGCTCTGGGTCAGCATTTTGCTGTCTGAACTGATCCTCAGCTCCCACATGGAAAATTGGCAGGCCAAGGGGAAGGATCCTGAAGTCACTGGCAGGACAATATCACCTTACACAACCATTTTACATTCTGCAGAGATGCTCAGTCTTGGACAGCTCAGAAATTCTCTTCCTGCTTAACACACGAATATTCTACATAATGGAAAACCACAATAAAACCTTGTGTTCTTTCTAAAGTCCACTGAGTTCCTTAAGAAGGATGTTTTGTGAGGTACAAAGGAAAAATACAAGTGGTTATGGCTTTCCCCCCATAACTTCAACTTGTACTGCAGAGCAGTGATAGAAACTACACCCAGGGCAGATTTTGGACAGCCTACATGAACTTCCAAGTACCAACCATTCTTAAAAGCTTCCATTTTAAAGACTTGTAAAGGACCCTACAATATTACAATGTATTCTTGAGATGTTGCAAGTTACGATTGGTTTTAATATGCAGGGAGGAAGCCAAAGTAAAATCAACACAGAGCCCACCCTGTGCCAGCACACAAACCAGAGGGAATCACCTGCAACCCAATGGTAACCCAGTTAAGGAATGAACAAGCAGTTTTAGAAGCTCAATCTTTTTAGAATTTCACTAGTATATACTGCCAAACACTAACAATATTACTGTGATCTAAGAAGTAAATGACAAATGCCAAAACCAGGAAATTGCTTTTCCTACTACACAGAAAAAAGTTCCTTAATCACAGAAACAGTATTAAAACCCACTAAATTTTTACTAAGAAACTTATTCAGAACTTTCTGTAGTGTTTTGTTCTTTTTAAAAATTTCCAACACTTCCTTTAGCCGTCGTCAGTAAATAGATCCTTAGATTTTCCACCTAACACCAAAAGTTCTTGCAGGGTAGATTTTTAGGAAACTCTCATTCACTCATGAAATGAAACAAAACAAAATACTCAGAACAGGAACTTCTTCGTTATTCATAGATCAGTTCCTATCTATGAAGCCATCACTTCCTGCTGTAAAATACATTCACCCTCTTCCTATGCTCTAAAAATAGTACCTACTTAATTTGATACCTATAGCAGCATGTGGCAAATTTAATTGCATATTCAGCTTTATTTCTTGTTCCTCTTCAAAGTTAGTTTTGTCTTATCTTCAATAATTACCACGAAAGTAAATAAATTGTGTTCACAATTCCTAATATGAACATATCTTGCTTCCGTATATCCTTCTGCTAGGGAGGAGAAAATAAATTAAGCAAATTTTAAGTATGTTGAGGCACTATATGATTATCAATCTGTGATAAATAAACTGTAAGGGGGGAAAAAAGCTCTGGTCCTTGTCTTGAACATTGGGGTAAAAAGCTTTAATGAGACAGTTAAAGGTTAACTCAAAGCAGGAAGAAAAAAAGCAAGGCAATATGAAAGGGGAAAAAAGAAAGAAGGAAGAGTACAAAAGTAGACATATGGATGTCTGGGGAGAAGGGTGATTAAATTTCCCATAAATCTTGCATACCAAGAAGTGAGATATTTTGCCTGAATTCCCAGGAGAAACACAATTCAGTCACATATCTGAGAGCTGAAAGGATAATCATCTCCATCTATATTAAGGCTGCCATGAAGGACAAGAGTTGCAGTTGCATGTGGTGGCATGGATTTCCCTTGGCACACTAAAAGCTTCCAATGTGGTGTCCAACTGTTACTGATGGGTGAATTTTAGGTAGTTAAATTTGAGCTGGAACTCTGGCCAGGACAAGAATATTAATCCTTGCTCATCTGCTGATAGAAAAAAAGAAAGGGAAAAAAAAAAGCAATCTTGAGCTGCTACTCTGTCTTTCAACAGTTAGCTTTCAGATAATCCAGTTATATGAAAAATAAAGAGTCTTAAGATGCAATACAAGAAAATAACTATTACTTTTCATACAGAAATACTAGGGAAAAAAGTATGTTAACTGAACTCTTGGTTTATATTGCATGCAATGGGTCAGAGCTTGGAACAAAAGCCAGTCTGACAACTGAGCAAGTACCAGTTGTCACTCCTGGCAAGTTATACTTCAAAGGGTAGAAAAGCCCAGAAGAAAACTGCTGTTCTGTAATAACCACGTACTGCTCAGTTCAAGGCTGCACAGTGACAGTCCTGGCCTTATGAGGCCACCTCACCTCCCAACAACACATCCCTGGCTTCCCTTTGGCATTTGTGAGAACAGAAAAGTACAGGGGAAAAAAAAAATGATAACTGTGCCAACTCTGTCATTTGCTTCTGTTTATTTGCCGGGCAGAGAAACCCAAGTACTTTTGAAATGACAGAGTCAATTACTTCCCAGTTCTACACTGTTCACTCTCATCACTCCACGGATGTTTTTTCCAAACTGGGGAGGGCAGAGGAGCGTCGAGAAATCAGAAGTCTGCTAAAAACCTTTTCACTAGAGAAGTTTCTATAAGTCATTAGTCATCCCCACGAACGTTTCCCAACAAGCTGCATCAACAGGATCTATTAAATCAGAGAAAATCCCCTAACCTCTGCCACGGCTGCCGAATTTCTGGGCGATTACTCAGGGTGTGAGGAGGTTTTGCCTGGCAGAGCCAGCTCAACAGTCTCCTCCGCCGGCCGCCCCCTCCTTTGTGCCGGCTCTGCTGCCCCGGGCGGGCGGCGTGAGTCAGATTACAGATCAGGGCGGAGGGAAGGGGGGGGCCGGCTGTGAAAACACTGGAACATTTTTTTTCCAGCCCAGATATTTTCAGCGATCCAGTTCACAGAGCCGCCCCACACACACACAGCTTCCCACCAGAGGGGCTGCCAGCAGGCTGAGGAACTGCAGAGAGCGGCTGAAGGGGCAGCCTCACCATGTTCCCGCCCCACCTTCTCCCTCCTGCACAAACTGATCCAAGGGGAAAACCACCCGCACGTAGGGAACGTGAGACTGTTTTCCAGCTGCTCATCCTGCCAGGATGTCATGGAGTTACGTAGTAAGGAAGGGCTGGATCTGTGGAGGGGAAACAGCAAGAGCGAGTGGCTGGGGGTAAAAAGGGGCACGGGACCACCCTGCAGCTCCAGCAGCAACACCAATGGGACTAATTTAGGTCCAAATTAGACCTTCCTAAATTGTTCTTAACCACATTATGCTGTGGCACTCAACTTCAGCAACTGCTCCCACGCCTGCCTTGCTGTCTCAGAAGTCAAAGCTACTCATCAGTAAAACTATTCCCAGGAAGGCTGAGTGGCACACACACAAAAAAAAAGCATTACATTCTTAACCAAGGTTTGTTATTAATCTCTACCGTTGATCTTTTATTTCAAAGGTGACACTCCCTCCTGGGCTGTGATTTTCATTATCACTGCCTGCCCTTGAGCTTTCTGTGCACAGCACATTCCTTTGGTGACAGAATGGTATCAGCTTGTAGCAAAAATCGGTGGAGAGGAAAAAGGAAGACAAAAAAAATACCCCACCAAACACACACTCTGCCCCCTCCACCTGTACAAAGTCCAGTATCACCCAGCTCAGGTCCCATTACTCCTCAGCAGCAGACACAAGTAGACCTCTCCCACAGCTGCAGGGTGATGCTCTGACAACACTCAATTAGCCAGTGAGGTATTTTTTTGCCATTACAGCTGAGTGAAAAGTCAGCAGCAAAGAGGAGAACATTGGCAAATCAACGGATGATTCAAGCCAGACTTGCTAATTTGGAGGTTTAAGCTTCTGCAGCTCAGGGCAGAGGTACCTCACTCTGATAAGACGTGCACATTGGCACAACCAAGGTTGTCCCCACCTGGGACAGAGTCAAGGCCCTGAGATTTCCAGGCTGGAAAATGAGAACAACATTGGTAAAAGACACCCCAGAGTGTCACCCTACTGGGATCCACAGCGAATTGCCCATCAGCGGCCTGGGCTGCAGGAGCAGTTCCCAGGCACTATTGCAACACAATTGCCCAGTCCTTACAAGTCAAACAAAGAGGGGAGGGAAGACACACAAAAATCCTGACAGGCCAAGGAGGCTTGCAGTTATCTTTTGGGGGAATGCTGTTCAGCAGGAGAACAACGGGAAGGCCTACCAGATGAGAGGAGCAAGGCAAGACAGGCAGCTGTGTAATTCTGAAACTTGAAAGGACTTGCACACTGTTTAACATGACAGGCAGCAGGTCATTTGCAGCCATCCGGGTGAAGGACACAGTGCCAGCACGTCAGCCACTCTGAGTCAACACCAGCCCCACTCTCCTCACCTGGCTGTGCACCCCTGTCCCACCCTTTGTCAGCTCTGACACTTGCTTTGATCACACTACAAACCCCTTTGGTGCAAGCCTGGAGAGGAGGTAAATGAACCACAGTGTCCTCTTACTGATGCACGTGCTACCAGAAAACAGGCTTTTCCAGATCCACAAGCTCACAGCTCAGCAAACACCAATTTTGGTGACAATAATCAGCTTCAGCAGCTCTGGAGCCTCCTGTTGCTCAGATCTGTATGCAGGCAACCCCCCCACGGGTGCCAATGCAGAGCTGTGCCAGGCCAGACTGAGGAATTGATCCAAATTTTTTAAAAAATAATAAAAATAAAAAAAACCCTAACCCAAACCACCCCTTACACCTTTGTCCCCTAACAAACAGTAGGGTGGGTGGGACTCCTTAAGCCAGAACTGTTGTCAAGAGGAGTTCAAAGTACAACCTCAGACACCTCACAGATTAGGCAGAATTTATCATTGTATGAAAAAATCTCCATGTTCAAACCTAATAAATATTCAGAGACAAGACTAAGAACCAATTTTAAGGACAATTCTCTGGAATAAACCTAAACATCTGCAAGTCTTAGAACTATAAGGGGATTTCACCCCTTGTATCCATCAGATCTACCTCTAAGTTACAAGCATCAAGTCGTGTTACAAGCATCATATTTGAATGATGACTACAAATGCCATCCCCTATCAGCATTATTTAAGACCACATAGATCCATTAACTCTGCTTGCTCACCCAACTGAGCACGTAACTTACTTCCTTTATCCAGGCTTGCATCTCACACAATATCAAAATTCATTCTTTTAATGCAGTATCACTGGCCTCTGACAACCTAACACAAGCAAAAAATGGGGCAGGTACGTGGGAGTCGAGGAGTTAAATGGCATACAAAAGAATAAACTCACTGCAGCTCTGATCAAGCCAGGCACTCATGAAAACAGAGGTCAACATCAGAAAATATTTTGTGAGTCATGAGGCAAGATTACTCACCATGCACTATTCAACTTACTCATCACAGTGTGCCACGGACAGAACTGCTCACCATGTATTCATTAGGAAACCGTGGCCTTTCCTTTGAGAGAAGCAGAAGGCGGGGGAAAGAGTCATACTTTCAGTTTTGTGTGTAAGCCAGTGGGAGGCTGTATCTGCAACACCAACGCTCTCTCCTCCCACGGCCCTAATTAGGCTCGAAGGGAAATACATGTTTCACATCACCCTCCCAGGCTCTTTTAGCATCCCAACAAGCACCAGTTTGTCAGCTGAGCTATTATGCAAACTCAGCAGTCTGAAGAGACCCCACTTCTCCTATTATACATGAAATAAGCAGCAGTCCTGCAATAAATAGACACGTTATTAATCCAGGCATCCATTAATATGAGAGACTGGACCCTCAGCCTTTTACGCAGCAATAACAACACTGCTAATTTAAGATGTAGTAACAGCATAAAAATAGCCACGTTACTCAATGCAGGGTTACATCACTCAGTGGTGCTCCTCAAGCAGCAGGTCGACAACACCACTCAGCCTCTCTGATGTTGGGAAAGATGATTCCCTGCCATCCCTGGCACTCTCACCAAAAATAATTAGCAAGGACCATGAGCTTGCCCTCCCCTTTCTTTCCAGCCCTCTTTGGAACATACAGCACACAACAGGAAGCAGCATGAATGCTGCTAAATAAAACTACTTGCATTATTGGGTTTTTTTTCCCCCCACCAGGTATCCCACTTTGCTTCCTAGGAATGAAGCAGCAGAAAGAGTGGTGAAACTAAGAAATGTTCTGCTGACGTCAAACAGAGCTGAGCTCTAAAACCACAACGGTACAAATACCCTGCTGCCAACTCCAGGCTGAGCCAACGAGGGAAAGAAAGTCTGCAGTTCAGCAGAGTACAATGTTAGCAGGCCAAATGCTGCCGTGTAGAGGAGGATTTATTTCTAAAGCTCCAGAGTTCATCTGCTGCTGTGAATGCCAGAGCGTGCGTGAGTGTGTGTCCCCACACACGGTTCTGTCACATGCGGCAGGATCTGTTCCCTAAAACTACAGGACCGAATACTGATGGGCTCCAGATGAACCATCCACTTCTGCATGACTGTGGAAAAATTTGCAAGGCAAAGAGGCCAGTTGGTTGACGGGATGTTCTGGTTTTGCAGTAGAGAGCACATGTGGAGAAGCACCCCTGCCCCTCTGCATCCCTGATTAAGTGGGGAAAAAAAATAATCTCAGAACTCTGCCATCTTCAGAAACAGCTGCTCGAGTTCTCCTAAATTCACCAAATCTTTATTTCCCATGCTGAAAACCGCGTTAAAATGCAAATCGGGGGGGGGGGGGGGGAAGGTCGGAGTTCGTGGGGTTTGGCTTTTTTCTTACGGCTGTAGGAAGTTTTGTAACTACCCATCAAACCATTCATTCCTTCCAGATTAATCCCTAACCTATGTAATCTTTAACCTACACTTCACTGAATCGTCACGGTTGGAAAGGACCTCTAAAGATCCCCGAGTCCACTTCACAAAACCCGCTTGGAGAAACAAGTTAATATTTGGCAACACGACGAAAAACCGAACTGGTCATCGTTGT
Organism: Hemiprocne comata; assembly: GCA_020745705.1. Classification (NCBI taxonomy): domain Eukaryota; kingdom Metazoa; phylum Chordata; class Aves; order Apodiformes; family Apodidae; genus Hemiprocne; species Hemiprocne comata. The sequence continues at coordinate 2,086,862 of CM036611.1, read as the reverse complement.
ACTTTCAGTTTCTGTCAATTTGAGCAGCGCGCGCGCCCGCGAACACAGAGAGAGGAATGACAGAGCTGCCCGACCAGGAAAGGCTGCATGAACCACTGGGTGCTGGAGACTCCAGCTCCCGAGGAAAACAGCACGCCAGCATCCATGGAGGGTGTTTTGGAAACCACGGATACAGCGACAGCACCAAAAGGCAGGCAGGCAGCAGACAGGAGCACGCAGCCATCCCCCCCCGCTCCCGCCCCTGCCGCAAGAGAGATATTTCTAATCGTTCGCACACAAGCGTGTCACGATTGCCAAACAAGCAGCGATATCAGCTGGCCCAGCCTGTGTGTCCCAGCGTGTTCTCCCCGCAAAGCAGCGCACGTACAACAGGAAAGCCTGAGACGCAGGGAATAATCAACTCAGGCCAAGTCGAACATATAGAGACATTATTTTTTTTCCCCTTCACAAACTGCTCTCAGAGGTGTCACAAACAGGGTGAAAAATTGCTCAAGGACTGGTGCAAACCCTACACAAAGCCACAAAAATAACCAAACCTCTCCAGCCTTTCGCCTCTCGTGAGGTTTTTACTAATTTGAACACGGACACTGTTATCAAGGTCACACATCTCTCACTCAGGGCTCATGAGAGGCAGGAAAAAGTCAGGCAAGTTAGAAAAAAAACCACTGCTCTTGTAACTAAGAAGGGACAAGTGACATTTTATTTGAAAGCATGCGGATTACGGCTGCCATCAACTGACAAACCTGACTTGAATTCGGTTCAGACTAAATAAAAGAGAAGCTACAAGGGCACTCGTTTGAGGGAAATACAGGCAGCAGCACCAGCCCCATTAGCACGTATCCAAGGCAAAGCCCTTCTCCCCTACGCACAATTAATGCTTCTCCCCTGTTTATTTCCACTCCTGCGATGGGTTTTTTTTTTTCGGGGGGGTCCCTCCGACCACCCGAAGCCACGGATAATTTAAGCGATATTTATCAGCCAGAAAGCCCCCTCGATTTCACCCGCTGGAAGCAGCGCCGGTTATTAACCATCTACACGAGCCGAGCTCAGGGAAAACATGAAAACTTTTCATTAACCAGTCCTCCTCCTCCCCGCCCTTAAGTTTAGTCAACCAATTATAAAAAGAAATTGGGAATTTGACTTCCAGGAGAGCAGCAGCACCCCGGGCTGAGGAGCCCGGCAGCCCCTCACCCTCCGGCCCGCGCCTTCGGGGGGTTGTTCCAGCTTGGGAACCGCTACCGGATAAATAAACGGCAACCGCTGCCGGGAAGAGCAGTCGTTAACAGATTGATTAACAAGTGACAGAAAGCGCTCGGGGAAGGGAGGTGGGGGGCACGGCGGGCTGGGGAAGGCAAGGGGCCGGGGGAGGCTGGCTGGGGCCGGGGGCCCGCCGGGATGAGCGGGGCTACCGCGGGCGGCCGGGCCCGGGGAGCGGGCGGCGCTGACAGGGCGCGGGGCAGGTGCCGGGCCGGAGCCATACTCACGTAGACGGGCAACGGCCAAGGGTAGACGGCGGGCTCGGCTCCCACGGGCGACTTCAGCCGGAGCTCCAGCCTCTCGCCCATGTCGGCAGCCGGAGAATGAGGCGGCGGCGGCCCCGCACCATGCTAGAGGGGCCGGCCGGGGTGGGGTGTGGCGGCCAGGCCCGGCCGGGGGCGTGTGCGAGGTGCGGCGGCGGCAGCGGGGGGGGTGGGGGGACGCGCGGCGGGAGAGGCGGGTGGGGGAGGCCGGTGCCGGCGGGGGCGCCCGTTCCCCTCGCCTCCCTCTATTGTCGTTAGCGGCTCGCGGGGCTCTCCGGCGCCGCCGCCATCTTGGGCCGGCGTGAGGCGAAGCACAATGAGGCGCCGGGGCCGGGCCGGGCTGGGCCCGACCGACGCGCCAGACGCGGGGGGCGGAGGCGGGCGCGGCCTCGCTCTCCCTCCCCCTGTCCTCAACTGCCCTCCCCGCGCGCGCCCCCGCCGCCGTGCGCGCCCCCGCACCGCTCCCCGGCGGGGGGGGGATCTAAGGCTGGAGCACCCGAGTGATGGTGCGGGGCTGCAGCCCCACCGTGAAGGTGCGAGGTTGGAGCACCCGTGTGAAGGTGCGGGGCTGCAGCTCCCCTGCGAGGGCGCGGGGCTCACACACAGCGGTCGGGTGGCCGCGCAAGGCTGGAGCGCTGCGACAAGGCTGGAACCCTCTGTTTGACAGAGCGAGGCTGGCACTGGTCACAGGACAAGGCTGCAGTGCCACACACATGTGACAGCACAAGGCTGGCACAGCGCTCAGGAGCCACGCGAGGCTGGAGCACCCTGTGTGATGGTGCAAAGGCTGACACACCAAATCCAGGTGATCACACAAGGCAGGAACACTCCATGTGACAGTGCACAGCTGGCACACAGCATTCATGTGGTCGTGAAAGGCTGGAACACACGGTGACATGGCCACAACCTGCCCTGGGGTGTGGGTGCTGGTTCCCTCCTGCTGCTAGCAAGCCCCCAAAGGTCACCTCGCCCCATGCTTGCACCCTGGCAAAGGGCAGTGCACCCTGACACCCACCAATGGCTCAGCCGCCCTCCACGGAGCTGCAGTTGCCTCACAGGGCAGGTGCCAGCCCGCAGGGTCACACACGCATGATCCCTCCTGAGAAATACCCATCCCCAAAGGGCAGAGTCCCCGGCGGATGTTGGAGCCAGGCCAAGGGAACTGCCATCACCACGTTGTGACAGCTTGAGCCAGGCAGTGCCAGAGCACCCAGAGCTCTCACAGGTGAAGCTCCCACATCCTCAGGTCAGTTCGGGGCCCTGCACCCACTTGCTCCTGTGTTGTGCTCAAAAGCAACCAGTTTCTTCCCAGCAGGTGATTTTTATGTGGTTTTCAGCCCATGGGACACCACCAGTGCATTGCCAGGCTGCAACGCCCAGCACGTTGGGGCTCTCCAGCCCTCAGCTCAGCAGTGGGTGACCCCAGCATCACTGCAGCACCCACACCCTCACTGCCTGCCTCCTCTTGCACCCCACAGCCAGGTGGGGCCGGGGCACAGCCATGGTGGGTGCTGGTTTCCATTTGAGGGCTGGAAGAGCAGCAGTGAGCCTGTGTCTGCTGGAGATGAGCATCCCTGCAGGCCAGGAGCTTCCCAAAGAGATGCATGAGGCACCACCAAGCCCAGGCTCTGCAGCACAGCCTGACCTGCAGCCAGGTGCAGCGGAGCTAGATGGTTCTGGAAGGAAAACCAGTCTGTCCCCATCCAACTAGCAGTGGAAGTTGTGCTGGGAACTGCTGCCCTACAAGGCAGGCATGGGGCTGGTAACTCCCACTTGGCTTCTGACTTTCTCAGATGAAGATGGGTAAACAAGGCTTATGCAGGATGCTTTTGCCATCTGTCTCTTCTGGCTGTTGTCCCTCAGCTTATTAATGTCATCTTCCTTTTATCCTGATGGGGGGGTGCAGGTCAGCCCCAGCCATGCCGGGGAGGTTGGGGGCTGCCTGCCATGGAGCAAGGCTTCAGCACCAGCCCACCATGCCCCTCTTCCCTGCGACCACATCAGCTCTTCTCCAGTGCTGGGCTGTGGCTCCAGGGCTGGGCAAGACCCCCGTGTTCTGTGGGTGTCTGCAAAGTCCTTCAGGGTCCTTCTCCCTCCCCCTCAGTGTTGTACAGAGATGTCTGATAACCAGTATTATGACTTGGGTCACAGCCCTTGGCCATCCTGTTCCTGCTCCCATCACCCCAACAGCGTGGCATCAGAGGACAGGGGGATGCACCATTCCTGAAACACATCCTGGAGCTGCCACATGCCAGAGTGGGATGTTTCCTGGTGAGGCATTTTGTGCATTATTTAACATCTGTATTTCTCAACAGGTCACTTCAGCTGAGACAAGCAGCCATTTGCTGGAGGTGAGTGCACAGAGTAGTTGACAGAGACCATGGGGATGTTCCTGTCCCCATGCAGGTTGTTCTCTCATCCAGAAATGCCTCCGAGTCCGGGTCCAAACTCAGCCACTCTTCCCTTTGTGTCCTTTTTTACCTCCTTACATGTCCATACGTGCAGAAAGCTACATAACTAGGAACGCTTCTCTAAAGAAAACACTAAAATCATCAAGTCAGCAGTGCTTAAACTGCTCTGACTGCCTCTTAAATAATCAATTCATATTTAATTAGCTTACCACAAAAATTCCATTAAATTTAAATAAATAGACATGGCAGGAGTTCTCCGAGGCACAGCAGGCTCCGTTTAAAGAATTCTCTTTGAGTTCGTTAGGTTGGTCTTTAATCAGTTCGTCATCGAAGTCCTTGTGTGGCCCAAGCAGGCTCCTGGGCTGCTAATGAGGAGTAATCCAAGCTAGGAGGGTTTCCAGGCCGGACCCGGCCCGTGGATCCTTATTTCCCTTAATTCTCCCCCTGTACACAGCACTTGAGGTGAGGCCTCACCAGTGCTGTGTGCAGTTCTGGGCCCCTCACTTCAAGAAGGATCTTGAGGTGCTGGAGAAGGTCAAGAGGAGAGCAACAAGGCTGGGGAAAGGACTAGAGGGAAAGTCCTATAGGGAGAGGTTGAGGGAGCTGAGGTTGTTTAGCCTGGAAAAGAGGAGACTCAGGGGGGACCTCATCACTCACTTCAACTACCTGAAGGGAGGTTGTAGCCAGGTGGGGACTGGGCTCTTTTTCCAGGCAATTAGCGACAAGACAAGAAGGCACAGCCTGAAGTTGCTCCAGGGGAGGTTTAGGTTGGATATTAGGAAGCACTTCCTCATGGAAAGGGTGATTAACCATTGGAATGGACTTCCCAGGGAAGTGGTGGGGGCACCGTCCCTGGATGTGTTCAAGGCAAGGCTGGATGTGGCACTTAGTGCCATGGTCTAGATGGTGTGGTGGTGTTGGTCATAGGCTGGACTTGATGATCTTAAAGGTCTTTTCCAGCCTTGGTAATTCTGTGATTCTGTGATTCTCCAAGTTTTCCATCCAGGGGAAGGGAAGGAAGCAAGCAAGGGCAATGGCTTGTTTTCTTCTGGTTCAGTGGTCTGAACTGGCTACTGAGATGGGAGCAAACCCAGGGCTTGCCTAGAGCTGCTCTGACCATTCCACCAGCTCTGAAATGTTGCTTTTTTGGGTCTCCTTTACCTGCTTGCCCACAGCTTGGCTCTGCACTGCAGCTGGACTGGCCAGGTACTGCCAAGGCTCCCTGGGCTGATGATCTTTCAGGGACATCAGGCACTGATCTGCAGCATCACCAGCTCCAGAGCTGCAAGATTGGCTTTAAAATCAGGAGCTGCTGGATTTCTTCCCCAACAGGGTTGTTGGGCCCTGGCCCAGGCTGCCCAGGGCAGTGGTGGGGTGCCCATCCCTTGGAGGGATTTCAAAGCCATATAGATGTGGTGCTGAGGGACATGGTTTAGTGATGACTTGGCAGTGCTGGGTTAGCAGTCAGACTTGATGATCTTAAAGGTCTTTTCCAACCCAAACAATTCAATGATTCATTCCCACTCTGGTGTTATTCCCCAGCTCGGGGCTGTGGGATCGGTTCCCTGCAGTGTGATGTTGCAGCACTCATGGGTGCATCCAGCCTGGTGGCCTGTGTGGTGCTGGGGGGCGAGTGCTTAGCCATGGGTGGGGGCCAGGATGGGTGCAGGGGCTCAAGTTGCCTGTTGGCTCTGCCAGGGACTTGCCTTTTCAGCCGTGTCTCATCTTGAGTATTGACCCAATTTAGTTGATAATAACAAGTCCGATCACGAGGCGGGTTAACGTGGGCAAGTCTGTTCCCCTCAGGTTAAATATTCCAACTGGAGCCCCCCGTGCACTTCCTCTGTAATGCAGGGCAGGACACTGGTGGTCCCCAGCCCCAAGGTCAGCTCCCTGCTCTGACTCCAGCTCCCTGCTCCAACAGCCCAGCCCTGAAAAGCCTCCCCTCATTCCGGGTCCCCACATCTTTCTGTTTATTTCTACTTCGGGCTCCCCCGGGACGGGGTTGCTGGTGCCCTTCGTGGTACGTGGTTTTTCCTTCTCTCCCCCTGAAGCCTGGAGCACGGCCAAGCTCTGTTCACTGTTTCTTGGTAGGACCAATAAAACTCGGGCTCTGCAAATGGCTCCCGTTGCACAGCTCGTTTCACAGAGCAGTTAAGCTGTTTAACCCCAGCTGGAATTGCACGTCTCAGTCCCCCGTCAGCCTTTCGACGGCCCCTTGAAATAAGGCAGGAAGTTTGACAACATGAATGCAAACCTGGGCATGCAGAGCTTCCCTTCCCCTCCTTGCAAAATGGCCCACAAGCAATTTCCCAAGCACCATTTTAATTTCCCAGGGTCAATCCTGCATCGCACCGGGGAGTTCCCTTCCACATGATGGAGCAGCATCTGTCCTTTCCATCTGTCCCAGCAGCTCCCTGGGCCAAATCTCTCCAGGGATGCTCTGGCTGCAGTTGCCACAACAACAAAATGATGCAACAGTTTCCTCTCAGAATGCAGAAGCGGTTTTAACACCGGGGATGGCAAGAGGTGCCACAGCTACACTGGTGCTGGAAGAGGTCTGGACAGGATAAAGCCCTTTGTGGTTGTGAATGTCGCTGGTCTGGTGCTGGGATGGGTCTGTTAGAGCCCAGTTGGGGGCTTTTCTCCCCAGTGAGAAACAACTGCTGCTGGAGGTGCCCTTGCCCAGGGATGGGAGCACAGTTCTTCAGGAGCCAAAGCACCAAATTCACCAGGGAACAAGATGGAAAAAGCTTGGGGGACGGTTGGCCTGCTGCTGCAAGGGCACAGCTGATGTCACCAAATCACCAGCTCTGCTCAGCGTCCCCAGCCCAGACTCAAACCCCACCAAAGGAAAGGGGGATGTTTCCACTGCAACAAGCCCAGACTGATCACATCTCCAGCCTGGCGGGGTGCTCAGTGCCCTGCAGAGCTGCTCTCCCCTCGCTGCAATGGCCACATGCCCCACACAGGCTGTGGTGCCTACCCTTGGTGTCCCTGCTGCTGGGACACCAGGGCAGGCTGCCTCGGCACTTTTTGGCCCAGTGGGTGCTCAGGGTTGCACAGAGGTTGCCCACCAGGACCAGTGTGGGCTGTGGGAAGCACTGGGTCTGATGGGATGTGACCCCCTCCCAGCTCTCCACTCCACACACCAAATGCCAGTCCTGTGTGTGCACTTGGCCAGGGCTGAGCCTGTCCCTCCTGCTGCCCTACCCCCCGTGCACCATCCTGGCTGTAAGTGAACCCCAAGTCCCAGCTGTCCCCTCCATCCCTGTCTCCTCGGGCTGCAGCAACTCCACCAAGCTCTCCCCTTTCCACTGTCTTAGGGCAGATCAACACTCCCAGGATGAAAGGCACAGCCCCGAAGCCCTGGAATCCTGCTCTTCCTCAGGGGATCACTGCCAGGCTGAGCTGGGCACCGAGGGGATGGGGAGGAGGGAAATGTTCCATCAACCTCCTCCAGGCTCCATGCATCTGTGCTGGGCAGCCTGAAGGAAGGAGCCTCTGAACTGGAGCCATCCCCTGGCTCTGTGCTCAGGGGTTGCCACCAGCTGTGTGGCCTTGCCCGGGTGCCAGTGAGCCAGCAGCACCCAGGAGCCAGACTGCAGAGGGACACAGGGGACAAGAGTGGGCAGCCACCCCCGTGGCTGCTGCCCCACACGGGTGAGGGATCGACCCGCTGGGCTTGCAGTCAGCACAGCCAGGTGTCCTGGGAAAGCCCAAACCCTGCTGGGCTGGAGTTAAAACCACAGAGGGATCTCCCTCGCTGTGGAGAGCAACGTGCAGGCACAAAATGGTGGCTCTCACCTCTACTCTATGGCCAGGACTCTCCAGCACCCAAAATCTGGGGACCAGGCATCTCCAGGTGCGTGCAGGTGCCCGTGCACACCCACTTGCTTGGTTGTTGCTGGAAAACCCAGCTCTGCAAGAGCCCTGGCCCAGCTGCTGGGGGGCTGAGGCCAACCAGTCATCATGAGCCTGGAGGCAGGGAAACCCATCTCAGCTCCCTCTCACTCTGCCCTAGGAGGTTTCTGTCAGAACCCTGCTTTGCCATGGAAAAACAAGCCAAATATTGTCCTTTTGGGCTCTGCTGGACCTTGAATTACCCAGCACCATGGTCCTGGTGTGTTAGCAAATGCCATGCTGCCAGAGAGCTCCTGGGGCTACGGGACCCGTGTGGGGACCCTCTGCCCTGCCCCAGCCCCTGGCACAGCTGTGACCCTGCACAGGGACAGAGAGGTCAAACAGAACCTATAGGAGGGCTGGGGGAGAGGTTCCCACAGCTGCCTCCCACCTCGGTCACCATGTTTTGCTGCCAGCATTTGGGGCGAGCAAGCTCAGAGCTGCCTCAAGCAGCCAGGCAGCTTTTGTCTCCAACGGGCCTCTTGGCTGCACCCAGCACCCCCTGCCCTCCCTGGGGCTGGGGGCACCCAGCACCGAGATTCTGCAGGGTCTGGTGGGCTCTCCCCAGCCCCCAGCTTGCCAGGCTGTGCCTGCTCCAGTGTGGCATACTTTGCACCCAATTTCAAGCAAGGAATCAGACGTGGCATTCTTGAGCATCAAGTATTTATTCCTTGGGCTCCATCCTCACTCTGGGACAGCAACATCCCAGCTGCATCCAGCTCTGTGCCTCCATTTCAGAGGGGACCATGGAGGTTCAGAGGTTCTGGAGGGTGGTCATGAAGGGGCTGTGCCAGCTACACATTCAGGGTGGTGCCAGACCCGAGTCACCCACCACAGGGCCCAGAGCAGCCAAAAGCAGCTGCCTGAATTGGGTCCCTTGTCCTCACAGGGCTGGCTGGCTGGGCACCCTGCTCCATGCCTGGTCCATGGGGACACCAGGTGCCCCCGCACCCCACCCGTCACCCAACAGAGGGCACCCATCACCCACACCCTAACACGGGGGTTTGGGCACCCATCGCCCAAACATGGGGCATCCACTATCCCCACCTAGACACAGCTCACCCATTGCCCAAACATCGGCACCCGTCATCCAAAACTGAGCACCCATCATCCCCACCCAAACATGGGGCATCCATCACCCCCACCCAAACACGGGGCATCCATCACCCCAACACGGGGCACCCATCACCCAAACACGCGGCACCTATCACCCCAACATCGGGACATTCATCACCCCCACCCAGATACAGCTCACCCATCGCCCAAACACGGGGACCTGAGCACCCATCACTCCCACCCAAGCACGGGGCACCCACCGCCCAAAGGCGGAGCACTCCTGCCGTCTGGCACGGGGCACCCAATGCGGGTTTCCCCTCCCGCCTCCGGCAGGTCCCGCTGTCCCCCCTTCGGCTCTCCCGGGCCACCGGCGCCATCTCGCGGGGACCGAGCGGGAGGCGGCGGAGCCCCGGGCAGCGCCGGGCAGGGCCGGGCAGGGGCTGGCAAAGGCGGGCAGGGCGGTTCGGGGGTCCCCGGTTCCGAGAGGAGGCGGAGCGAGGCTGCGGGAAGGGGCTGTTACCGGGACAACACGGGCACCCCGGCTTAGGGCACCCCAACATGGGGCACCATGACACGAGCACCCCAAAATGGGCACCTCACCACGGGCATCCCATCACGGGCAACTTGGCATGGGGACCTCAACACGGAGCAACCCAAAATGAGCCCCCCGGCACAGGCACCACAACACAGGCACCCCAATGTGGGCACCCAGGCACAGGGCACTGCAGCATAGGCATCCCAAAAGGGGCACTCCACCATGGACATCCTGTCATGGGCACCTTGGCATGGGGACCACAACGTGGGGTACCCCAGTATGGGCACCCCGGCATGGTCACCTGGGCACAGGGCATCTTGGCACAGTTAACCCATCACAGGATCCTATCAAGGACACCCCAAAATGGAGCACCCCAGCATGGTGGGCACCCATCACCCCAATCAAGGCACCCACCACCCCACTTGTGCCTGGGCCAGCAGTAAAGAGCAGGGACGTGTCATGGGACCTTGAGACCCAGCACTCAACAGTGCTGGGCTGCACTCAGCCCCAGCCTTGGCCTGGCACTGGGCAAATCCTGCCCACGTCTGCCCCTCACTTGGGGTCAGGGTGGTGGAGGTTCATGGCCCTGGAACTGGTGACACCAGGTCTGGCAGGTCCAGCATCATGGTCCTGAAGTCAGTCCCGTGCTGCAGTGGTCGCTGGAGCCCAGCCTGAGCCCAGCTTTTGTAGAAAATCCTATTTTTGCCCTTGGAGGTTGAGAAGCACCAATTTCATGTTTCTTTCCCCCACATCAGTTTAAAAATAGATGGCAATGAACTTAATGCAAGCCAAACCTCGTTAAACCTCATTGGGACGGAGCCTGGGCAGTGAAACCCATGGAGTGTTCCAAGTGCTGTGAAAGGAGAGCCCTGCAGGACAGCAAGAAAATTCCCAGGAGTGCTGCCTTTGAGGGAAAAGCAGGATCAGGCCCTGAAGAAGCAGCCCAGGTCCAGCTCTCTCAGGGGTGCAGTGGCCAGGTTTCTGTTTTCCCACCGTGTCACAGGACACCACCAACACACACCGGGACTTGGTGGCTGATCGGGAGAGCTCTCCCACGGCACAGCATCCTCTAGGAATGCTCACTGCCAGTGTTGTCTCAAAAGAATCACTGACAACACCAGCAGCAGGAGAAGCAGCTACAAGTGGGAAAGTTCCTTCCCTGAGAAAGCTGCCTGCAAAATTACAACAGCAGAAACAGGAGGTGGCGTTATTTATTTAAAAAAAAAAAATATATATATATATATATCCAAGCTGCAAAAGTTGTAAGAGACAAGAAGCTGGGAAATTTAAGGGCTTTAGATATTACCTATGGCAATGATTGGGGTTAGAGCTTGGAGGAAGATGAGTGAAAAAGTCATTACTGCCCCAAATTTTTAAGGCTGAACCAAGTCAGGCCTCAGCAGGAGGATAAATCCTTGGAAACTTGGTTGGACAGATCAAGTCCCGGGTCTAACGTTGTCTGTAGGAGACTTTCCCCACACACTTAGTCCCCAGCACCCTGCTCCCTGCCCAGCTCCCTCCTGCAGCACAGGGTTCCTGTCACGACCCAGGTAGGGCAACCCAGGGGGGTTCAGGCTGGACCCCCTTGCTTTCTAAACTCCTTCTCAGAGAGGAATCTCCCTGTGGCTGGATCCAACCTTAGCCTCAGACCTGGCCCCTCCAGGGAGAGTGATTAAAAGGTCACGGTCGGAGGAAATGCTTAAGCATCCGATGCCCCTTGATTGGATTAAGGTGAAAAGACACTCAAGGTCTGTATTTGAATAGTAAGGTTAATTAAAACTGCATAAGGAATCCTGGTACTTCAATGATTGTCTCAGGCTGCGTGATCATAAAGGCTGATTAGTTAGATGACAAGAGTCACGATACAGATATGTTCAAACTGCACGACCTGAGGAAGTCGTGGTTAGGCCTTGTGTTATTTAATGATTTTAGGAGGGGAGAGAGAGAGAGAGAGAGAACAGGAGAAGAATAGTTAGAGAGACAGAGAACAGAAAACCCCCAGTCCTGGGTCCAGCGTTGGGCCAACCAGCGGGGGAGAGTTGGTGTCAGTGAGGCTCCCCAAGCCCACCACTGCAGCCCCCTGATTTATAGGCCTATACTTTGCAAGGATGAGTAAGTGTGATTGAGTCCTAAGACTGAGCAGCTGGAGTGGACCTGCCCCCTCCACCCCCTGCCCCCTCGACCATTGTTTTATCTCAATCGTTGTCTTTATCTCAATGGCTGTACATGCAGCCTCAGGCCATATGCAGGCTATCAGAGTTGCCTCCATCCTCTCAGGCAGGACTTTTGGGATGCAAACAAGACTTTGTTGGAGGAATTACAATGGGGTTTCCACACCACTTCCTGCAAGTTTAGGTCCTGAGGGCTGGTCCTTTACAGTTTGTCAGTGCTGGTGCTGGAGATGTTTTGCATCTCCCAGCCCAGGCTTCCATGCCTGCAGGTGGGACGATGTGACAATGTGATGGTGTCTTGGCCTGGGCTCCAACTGAGTACTTCAGGTGGGGTGTCACCAGAGCAGAGCAGAGGGGCAGAATCCCCTCCCTGGCCCTACTGGCCACACTTTTTTTGATGCAGCCCAGGACACTGGCCTCTGAGCTCCAGTGCTCACTGGTGGGTTATGTCCAGTTCTGGAGCCCTCAGCACAGGAAAGACATGGAGCTGCTGGAGAGGTCCCAGATAAGGGGCACAAAGATGGTTCAAGGGCTGAAGCATAACTCTTACCCCTTGACATTTTCCCTTAAAAAGGGAAACCTAATGCATAGGGGCTGATGTCTGTAGCTATTTCTGAATAAAACAAAAACAAACCCCTGGGCTCCACTGCCCTGCCAGGGTCCAAGAAAAACAAGCTCTAAGTCAACATCTGAAGAGAGAACAAAGGGGAAAAACACTGGAAGCAAACAGGAATCCTTTTCCTTTCCCCTGTCGTAACACAGCTCAAAAGCCCAAGCAGATCTTGGCAACGTCACATCTCTTTTTGTCTACAAGCTGCTTTCTGTTTATTCCTGTCCTTTCCAAGATGCTGAAATTCCGGAGATGAAGGTGGGGTGGGAAAGTGGCTCCTCTACATTTTCTTTTCTCTCTCCTGTTCCACGGCACCATCCACCCACAGTGGGACATGTCACCCCCGGGCACACGTGTTCAGGGATGATCCAGGTGTTCAGCATGTGGGTGAGGACGAGCTGCAGCTGTAGAACCACTGCCTGCTCCGTGTCTGCACGCGTGAGCCGGCGAGGCTCTGCGCCCACCTGGCTGTAACCCATCACCTGTCACTGTCACACATCCCCCATCACTGTCACCCATCACCTGGAGCAGCTCTTCCACACTGACACTTGACACCCAGGGAAATGGGTGACTGTATTTATGGAATCATAGAATCTCAGAATAATTTTGGTTGAAAAAGATCTTCAAGATCATTGACCCAGCGCTGCCAAGGCCACCACTAAAACATGTCCCTCAGCACCATATCTACACAGCTTTGAAATCCCTCCAGGGATGGGGACTCCACCACTTCCCTGGGCAGCCTGGACCTTGGGAGAAGAGACCAATGCCCCCTGGCTCCAACCTCCTCTCAGGCAGTTGCAGAGCCAGAAGGTCTCCCCTCAGCCTCCTTTTTGTCCAGGCTGAAAACCCCCAGCTCCCTCAGCTGCTCCTCCCAAGACTTGTGCTCCAGACCCTTTCCCAGACCCGTTGCCCTTCTCTGGACATGCTCCAATGTTTCTTCTGACCCAAAATTGACCCCAGGATTCAAGGTGTGGCCTCACCAGTGCCCAGCACATGGGGACAATCCCTGCCCTGGCCCTGCTGGCCACACTATTGCTGGTACAAGCCAGGATGCTGGTGACTTCCTGGCCACCTGGTGGCTCATATGGGGACTCATATTCAGCCACTGTTGACCAACACTCCCAGGTTCTTTTCCATCAGTCATTTTCTGGCTGCTCTTCCCTAAGCCTGGAGCCTTGCATGGGGTTGTCGTGACTGGCCCAAGTTCATGTCATCTGCAAACTGCTTGAGGATGTCCTTGATCCCCAGGTCATGGGTGAAGACATTTAAGAGAACTGGCCTCAGGGCTAACCCCTGGGGAACCCCACTGGTTGATCAGCCGCCAGCTGGATTGAACTCCCTTTCACCACAACCCTTTGGGCCCGGCCATGCAGCCGGTTCTGAGGCTGTCCCCATCCCCACGAGTGTCAGGGACTGCCAGCGGCCCCGGCAGTCGGTGCTCGCTCCCAGCGGCAGTCGGTGCCCGGGCTGCGGCAGCCTGTGGCGCTGCATCCCCACGAGGGACACGGCTGGAATTTGGCTCTATCGCTTGTGCAGCTACTAACGACACCGCCGGCCCCGCGGACGAACCCTCGGCCCCACGCGCGTCCCCGCCGCCCGAGCCCGCGCTCCCCTTGCCACGTGGGACCCCCGGGAGCGCGCTAGAGGGCGGGGCCAGGAGGGGGCGGAGCCAGGAGGGGGCGGGGTTAGCTGTGGCAGTGACGCGACGGCGCTGAGGTGTGGTGGGCGTGGCCTGGCGCTGAGCGGGCGGGGCTGGAGAGAGGAGAGGCGGGCGGGCGCGGGGGCGTGGCTAGGCGGGCGGGGGCGGGGCCAAGCCCTCAGCTGACCGGCCGCCATTTTGTCAGGCGCTGTGAGGCCGAGCGGAGCCCGGAGTTGGGGTTCGGGGCTGCCGGGGCTGCTTTGCCTGCTGCCCGCCGCCCGTCCTGTGCCGCGCCGCGGGCGAGCACCGTCCGCGCCCCCCGCCTCCCCGCCCGGCATGTGAGCGGCCCGGGCCCGCTGGTTTCACTCGGCTCTAGCGGTAGCAGGAGCGTCGGCGGGCCCCCCTGGCTGGGCCCGGCCCCTCAGCCCCGAGCGCAGGCCCTGCGGCCCGGCCCCGCCGCCGCCATGGCGCTGAAGATGGTGAAGGGCAGCATCGACCGCATGTTTGACAAGAACCTGCAGGACCTGGTGCGCGGAATCCGCAACCACAAGGAGGACGAGGTGAGCGGACCCGGTCCCCGCTCCCTTCGGCGTGTCCCGGCGTGGCCGGCTTCCCTTCGCGCCGGCTTGAGCTGGGTCGCCTCATCCCTCCGTATTGGGTGTCACCCGTTTCGCAGTCAGGTCCAGCTCCTCTGGGGGGTCAGGAAGGGTGGGAGCCAGCCCCCACCCTACTCCCGGCATGGGGGGCTGCGCCAGGCCCGGAAGCAGCTGGGTGTCTTGCCCAGCCTGGAAAGGGGATGTTGCTTTGGGGAAGGTGGAAAACAGGAGTCAAACGAGGAAGATGTCACTGGGTGAAGGCCAAAAGGGAGAGACTGTGGGAGACCAAGAAAGTGTTAGGGGAGGAACGAGTTGAAAAGGAGGATGAGGGAGGCTCACCCTTGCTACTTGCTTTCCCTCTTCACATCTTTCTGTGGTGCTGAGATCCCTGATACATACAACAGGAATTCCTGCCTATTGCACTACAATCAACTACTGAACTCAGCTGTATGTTCTTGGTCATGAAGCTGCAACAGAGGAAAGTGAGGTTCAGTCATAATTTAGCTTTCAAATTATTCATGCTGCATACCTTCTGACTGAAATGTATTTTCCTTTTTCTAAACCCTCAGTAGTCAGAGAGCAATTGGATGTGTTGGACTGTTCTCTCTTGTATTCGAGGCATCTAGTCAACCAATTAGTATTGGTGAAGTAATTAGCCATCAATAACATGTTATGTGAAACTTTCCACATTTAGGTGTCCCATGTTAATTGAGAAGTAACTGACACTAAGGATATCATTTATGTTTATCTTCAAGTAAGTAGTCATGGCCTTGAAGCTTTCTTGGCAATGCTCTAACAGTTACACTTTGCTGGAATATCAGTGAGTTGCTGTGGAGTTAGTGACAGGCTAAAAATATCTGTAGACTACAGTGTCACTTCATATCCAAATGGTATCAGCTATGAAAAGCATCTGGAAAAGTTGTAATCATGTAACTGAATTCAATATTTAATTTGGAGAACGATTACTTTTTTACTGGTGCTGTTAGGCTCAAACAAAAAAATACAACTTCCAAAATGGTTTTAACATTCAAATGGCTTTTAAGGCTGTTCTGCAGAGGACAAGGTTTTAGTGATGATACCTGGGATATGGTAAATATATGGGTATTAATTTGGTGACAGAAGATGGTGGTGGAAGTGTGCAGTGCCTTGCAGAACATGGGAAACTATGGGGAAGTGGGAACAGCACGTTTACATGGGCAATGAATGTATTATAGACAAAGCTGGAACAAGTAGGCAGTAATTCTGTGGAGCACTTCCCCACAGTCTGCTTAGCCCCACTTTGAATATTATGCTGCTTTTAGTAAATATGCTTTATTCTTTTATGCATAGGAAAGAAAATGTTTCTTCAACTGTCAAACCTCTGAGGATCTCCCTGATGAAGGTCCTGACCAGGCTTTTGTGGCACCAGTCCTCTTTGAGGAGGGTTGGATGTATTGTTCTCATTCTGAAATAATTCTGTGACAAATAGCTCCTTTTCCAGAACTTCATGTATATCCAGAGGGTGAAAAGCACAAGTGCTGTTACACAGCCAGGATCAACAAGTCCCTGTTGGAGTTTGTTCTGTGACAAGAACTAATTGTAATGCATTGGCTTTGATCTCCTTTAGAGTTAGAAAAAATTACTCCAGATAATTTTGTAGGGCTTTGTGTATTTGAAGGAAGTTGTTGTACAGGAACACACACTCTGGGCTTCAGTGAGGTCAAAGCAAATGTGGGATCTGTTACTGTGAGAGGCTGATGCCAGTTACAGCAGTTGGGCTGTAGCATGGTGGTATTTTAAATGATGGCAGCTTTTTAGTTTGAAATATGTGTTGAGAGGCTTTAAAGTAGAGAACTGTAGGGATGGTTTCTTTGTATATCCTCATGTGCAGAGCAGAAATTAAACCCCAAACTTCAGGATGTGTTCAGCTGATCAGTAGACATTGCAATGGTCAGGTGTGTAGCACAGACAGTTTTGGAACCCTTCAGAGATTTTGCTAAATTGCCCAGAGTGGCTGCAAACAGCACAGGACTGTTCCTTTTTCTAGCTCAGCAAGCTGAAGAGGGCTGGAAACCTCCTGCCATTAAGGTTCTGTGGCTTGATTCAGTGATTCCCAGGCAGTGGTCATGGACATTAGATAATTTTCAGGTGATGTTACAAAATTGGAATAGCATTTTAGAGGAAGGAGCTGCAAAAACTCTTCCTCCTTTGCCTGCAGTGCCTTCATTCTTATAATTATATCTTATATAGTTATACTTATTCCATGTTGCTCCAGTACTTGAATGTAGTTGATCAGCCAACACTTATGTGTCTCAAGAGAAGTGTCTGAACTTAAGACACACTCTTAACTGCTTTGACTTCTGATTTAGTTAAACTTTTTGCAGAAGGCTGATCTCTGTTGTAGGTGTTGGTTATTGTCTTTTGGAATTCATATGTATGGAAATTCTGCCATCAGTTTTTCCCCTCATCTTTTTGGGCAGCCTCTCCTGGCAGACAGGGTATAGTAAGATTTATTCTTTTCCAGTTCCTCTGCAGGTACCATCACGAGTGTATCTGCTATTTCACTGACACATCAAGGGTGTTTGTGGTGCAGGATGCACCCAGTGGTTGTCACCTCGGTTCAGACCTAGCTTTTCAACAGACCTGCTGTGCTCTTGCTCCATGGTTAGATGCTCCTCCTGTATTGCTGGGACTCTTCAGCACATTCCCCAAGGCTCGTTGTGAAGTAACTGGAGCACTGGGAGCTCCTTACCAAGAGATTTTAGGTGTCCTCCTCAGCTCACTAGAGGAACTGAGAGGGCACTGGTGGCTGCCTGGCACTTCAGCTTGCATCCTTGCTGCAGAATGCTTCATTACCTGTCAGAGCCATTTTAATTTTAGTTTCTGGTCTGTATCCAAAGCTGACCCATTTAATTTGAGTTTAAAACACTGAAACTGAAGTGATTGGTCTTCTCTAAGGGTGAGAGGTAAGGGATAGAGGTTAGCTAATACAGTCACTTTTATGTGCAGACTTGCTCTGTCCATTTTCCAGTTTTCCAGGGAAAATTGGAGCTGCATCATCATCTGTGAAGTAGATTTTAGTATGGCAGGAATGAGGTAGCATAACAGCATTAGATCTTTTCCTAGTTTGACGTGTTGTGTTTACTTTTCAACAGTCTGTACAGATGATTTAATCTGTGGTGTTTCCCAGTGCCAGTTCAAAGTTTGGGGGAAAGCCAGTCCTGCAAGAAAGACTTGCTCTATTCCATTTTCCCCCAACCTTCACTTCTAATCTATAATTGTCTTTTTCAGTTGGAAAAGGAATCTTTTTGATAATGAAAGCAGTTAGTCTTTCACCTGTTGGTAGGTGCTTTTGTACCCTATGGAATAACTTCTTCCTCTCTGTGCCTACTTTTTATGGATGTGCTACACAGCACATGGGGGATGCCTTATATGATAGGCTCTTAAAAGCATAATGGATTTTTTACCAAGGTATCCCAAACTGAAGAATTATTTATGTTTAGGGATGTTCTCCTGAGTATGAAATAAAAGAAGGGATAATGCTTTGATGCTCTTGCACAATGTTTTGCATGATTAGTTAAAAAATGTCCCCAACAAGGAAGCTACTGTCAGATGCTGTGGTGAGAGGTTCTTTTATAAAATTGAAATGATAAAGTAACAGGAACAGAGATGTTAAATGAATGATGCTTTGTCCTGTTCAGACCGTAGCCCTTTGTGTTTTGAGTGCCTTTGATTTACTGGAGGACACTTAAGGAGGGAGAATGGGTTAAAAAAAGTTGTGTGTAAAATGTCTCTGCACTCCTCTCCTAACTTGAGAAAAATCCCTCTTCTTTTAGAGAATCTTCTCCATGTATGTCAGGATTAGCATTTCACCTTGTTTCTAATCAATAATTACAGGAAAAAAGGTATTACAAAATTCACATTTTCTTGTGTGTAGTGTTCAGTGATATGTAGCTCATGTCTGGTTTGCATTTAAGAAGTTTTTTGGTACAAAAGCAAGGAGGAGGAATGAAAGGAGAAATAAATGTTTCTGGTTGGAAAAAATATTAATTTCAGTTGATAATATATTGGTAATCAAGAGGTGTTTTGAGGGTCTGTGCTGTGAAATGTGTATTTCACTGTTCAGGAGGTTTGGGCTGACCAAACTAGCCGTGTCCTTACCTAAGGACAGAGGGCTGGTGCTGTTGAATAAAACCTTTTCCTCTGAGCACGGCTGCCTCGCTTGGCTGCACACTGCCAGCTGCTCTGCTGACACGTTTGCCAATGAAATCATGGTGCAAGGAGTCCTGAGGAATCTTTCAACAGCACAGAAGTCTTCTGGGTGCAGCCTGTCATCAGAAAGCTGAGGACTGTCTGATGCAGTGGTCTTCTGGCAGCTTGGCCTCTAGCTCGGATCTAATGGTAAAGGATGGGATGGGACATGGGAATTTTGAGGAATGCTAAAAAGCTTGTTGGTGCCCAAGACTGATAAAGCAGCCCAGCTGATGGGCAGCGTGCAGTTCATTGATGACAGCCAGCTCTTCTAGTCACTGATGCACGATCAGTTCCTGCTCCTCAAATGCATATTAGTATCTTTGAAGGGAGCTCATTATTCCTCCCACTTTCAAGTGGATCTGGAGTTGCTATTGTTAATTCTTTGAGCATGTGCATTGCTGGAAAAGACGAAGTTGGAAATTGAAACAATGCACAAAAGAGGGTTGGGTGAGGGCCTCGCAACCAGCTGGTGGAAAAGCAGACTGGCAGTGGCCTCCAGGGTGGCAGAGCCCAGTGTAACATGTCCCTGCCTTACCTGCTGTGTCACAGGAAGTAAAGGGAGCCCTGGAACATGAGCCAAGATGGGCTTTTTTGTGTGCTTACAAGCAGAGAGGAGCTGAGGCTTTGCATTAGTGCTGCCTTTCATTAGCTTCTGGCTTTCTCCTGTGTCAAATATTACTTAATTGACTGTGGCATAAGTGGGGCTAATAGCTTTGTTCCCAGCCCAGATCCTTTTGTAGCCATCTCTTTGAGGGTTTGAAACAGATCCAGACAGATCCATGCCTGTTCTGGTATGGATCCATCCTATCCAGACAGATCACTGTCTCACGTGTAAGTGACAATTCTGCCTAGGCAGGTCCAGAAGAGAGGAAGAGCCTTCTGGTGCCTTGTCCTGGGAAATGGAGTGGCCTACACACAGCACCTTTTGCAAGAGGAAGAACAGCCAGAAATTTAAAGGAGAATATACTGACTACATTTCTGTACTGTGGTCATCTTCAGAGTTATTCTTTACTGTTTCTTGATGCATCTCTCTTTGTCCCAGTGCTGAGCACGGAAAATGGGGCCTTTTGTGATTTCCTTTAATGTCATCAGCATCCACAAAAGTGACTGAAAAACCTCTTCCTCTACGATGTGGGTTAATGAAGATATTTGGTGCACAAAGAGTACCTTTAGGTTTTTCACTTAGAAGTGCTCTTTGGTAGCATCTCCTGTTTTCTGTGCCATGTGAAGAGAAGCAAGGGAAGCATTAAACAACATGCATCAGAAAGACAGGGTCATGGGACCAGTTACAAAGAAGTGTTTGTGTTCTCTGGTTATTAAAAAAAAACCCTAATCATTCAGGCTGAATAATAGGAATACTTGATAACCTAAAGGGGAGTCTGCTTAAATGCAGGTGGTGGAAGTATGAAGGTATTTGAGTAAGGTAAAAGGTGCAGGAAATAACGTGGTTGGGTTAGCAGCTCAAAGGAGTGGGGTGCTTTTTATATAAGAAAAATACATTCAAAATAACTGAAATACTAACGAGTCCTGTTGAATCCTGAAGCATGAAAAAATGGTTCATGCTGGCTTACCTCCTCAGACACTGGCCGATCAAACAGAGCTGGCAGACCACATAGTTGAGTGCTATTTTTTTTGTATTAGCTCTCTCTTTTTTATTGTTATCTCTTTTGTTACCTAGGTGTTAAATCTGATGGCTTTCGTGGAGAGATTCACATGTTAAAAGGTGCAAAAAGGGAAGTAGGGGCTCAGGTGGGTATGTTGGAACATTCTCATGGGCTCAATCTTCATGGCAAATTCATAAAATCATAGAAGGGTTTGGGCTGGAAGGGACCTTAAAGATCATCTAGATCCAACCCCCCTGCCATGGGCAGGGACACCTCCCACCAGACCAGGTTGCTCCAAGCCCCATCCAACCTGCCCTTCAACACTTCCAGGGATGGGGCAGCCACAGCTTCCCTGGGCAACCTGTAATTCAGGCTGCATAAAATGTGTCACTTCCAGCTATCCTATCGTGGTGTGACTAAGCTTCAGCCCTGAGGAGTGTTAAGTTTGTTTAGAGTGAGTGTGATGATTGTACAGCAGGGAGTAGGTGAACAAATTTACTTTAATTACACAAATATTTGTACAGAATTGAAGAAGTCAGAAAAGCCCATGAACCACCTTTTTTGTTCGTTGTCCTTATCTTTCCAAAACTGAGAAGTAATCACAGCTGCTATTACATCTCTGTAAGATTTTTGGTGTTACATTTATATATATTATTAATACATCATTAAGCATCTTCTTTTTGTGCTGTTTCTCTTTGAACTAGTTCCAGTCAACTGAGTCTCAGAAACAATAGGAACTTCAACTCCTTAGAGGGAAGTGACTATTTCCTATACATACAACAAAACTCATACTTGTAATGAAGCCTACTTTTAGCAAAGCCTGAGAATATGCACAGAAATATGCCTGGATATAGCACATTGAACAATCTACTGTAAAATTACTTGCATAGCTTTTTGCCTAGTAATATAAAAATAAAAACTTGAGTTCATCTTGTGTTTGCAGGGACAGGCACTTTGTCTGACATGTCTCTCTGGTCTTAAAAGTTATCTGCTCCAATATGATTTAGACAGCACAGGCCCCTGAGGATTTTTTAATTGCTGTGCAATTAACAAATACTGTGATCAGACTGGAGCTGTATTTATATTGAAGGACTGATCAGGCTGGAGAGATATTAAGGGACATTTCTAGAGCCTTGCTGATGATATGTGCTTACTGATTTGTGCTGGGGTGGTTTGGATTTTGCTTATTTAACACCCACTTCACTGTTGACATCTCAGCCTGGCCTGCCTGGGGGGTCCAGCACGACATGTGTAGCTGTGCCCCCTCCTGCACAGGTGCTTTTTTGTGTGAAATACTTCACTTACCTTTGGGTAAATTGCTGGAAAGCCTCTTGTCCATGGGGCACTGCAGGAACGTGCTGTTCCTCAGGGAGGTGCTGCTGGTGCTGCAGTGCTCAGCGTGTCCGGGGCAGCATCGCCCTCTTGGTCTTGGCTTGGAGTCACTTTGGACAAGCAGCTGCATCTGTTTCTTTTCTGAAATAAAATCCTTCTCTGTTACATACCTGGTCAGAAGATCACACGTGTTTTTTCTACAGTGCCTTATGGTGCTGTGGTGCTTTCTTTGGAGTTGCTTAGTGTCTGCTCTGAAACTTGTGGGTGTACAGTACTTGTTCAGCATCTCTCTGGATTGTAAAAATAGGGGTCAAAAGTTTTTATTGGTTTATGAATCCGTTTAGAATAGATGGGTGGATCGTGCCAAATTTCAGTTGGTAAAGAAAAAAGTGTAAATTGACTTTTCACATTCCTCTATCAGTTGTTGTTTGGCCAAGGAGTCTTTCTGTCTCACTTTGGTTGTAATAGACAAGGGGTGGTGGATAATGCATCATGTTTCTAATCAATAATACAGGAGAAGACTGCTGCAAATGAAATGCATGAAGGTTTCACCTTCATACCTCCAGTGTTTGTCACTGATGAAAACAGTACTTGGGTCTGGGATCTTAAGGCTACCTACAGGATGGGTGAATGAATCCCTGGAAAGCCAGGTTGCAAAGGCAAACCAAGACATGTTAAAGCACATCTAGCAATGCTGTTATCAACAGCTGAGTGAAAGATAAACGTGGCTTTTTCAAAATGCCTTTCAAGTTGTTACATGTTTTCTGAGCTCTTTATTGCCTCCGACTACCCTGTGCACCAGTTTATTTTGACTGATGCAAACCTACTTAAATGATTGCTGTGCAGTTTCTCAGTGATTGCTTATATTCTGTTACATGCTTATTGGTTTATGATTTTGGTGAAGTTAGTTGTGAGATGATAGCCTGTGCCTTGGAATTCTGTTTCTCTCCAGCCATGGTGTAGTCTTAAGGAAGGATCATGTTTCTAATCTCAAAATCGCTTTTTCTACAGTATATAAATAATGTATTTTTAGTTATGTATGATAGAATGATAAAATCATGGGATGGTTTGGGTTGGAAGGACCTTAAAGATCATCAGGTTCCAACCTCCCTGCTATGAGCAGGGACACCTCCCACCAGACCAGGTTGCTCCAAGCCCCATCCAACCTGCCCTTCAACACTTCCAGGGATGGGGCAGCCACAGCTTCTCTGGGCAACCTGGGCCAGTGTCTCACCACCCTCACAGTGGAGAATATCTTCCTCATGTCTCACCTAAATCTCCCCTCTGCCATTCCCTAACCCTAAAATAACTGTAAATCTGTTTTCCCTTTTCCTGTCACTCCATGCCCTCATAAAAGCCCAGCTCAGGAACATATAAAATCCTTATCTCTAGTTCTGTATCCAAGTGAGTGGAAAGCAGCACGTTTTGCTTTTTCATGCTCTTGTCTGTTACTTCAGTGGATTTATTCTGTGCTTGTGTTTCAGGTGCTGTGGTCAATTGTAAGTGTATAAATTCTGTTTGACAAGTTCAGTGGTATTTGTTGACATGAAGTGGTGCTTTGGGGGGGTTTGCTAGAAGCCTGGCAAGTGATGCATATTTCTTCCCAGTCTTCTTTCCCAGTTAGGACCCAGTTAGGAGGTGGCAGCTGATCTGTGCTGTGCTTGTAAAAGGATCTTCTGCTTGAAGCACAAACAAATTCCAAAGTTGCTTCATCTCTACAAGGTGTCAGAGGTAGAACTGCCTTTTGTGTTAAGCATCGTGGTCATGTCCCATGGCTTGCACCCCACAGGTAGTATTTCTTAAGATTATTGAAACAAAAAGCAGTTGTTGCTGGTTTTCTGGAAATTGGAGCAGTGAGCATCTTCCTTTCATGTGAGATGGTCACATAGGAAGAAACTTTTTAGCAGGGCCTGTAGGGATAGGACATTTTCTAGCATGGGGGTGGTGAAACACTGGCACAGGTTGCCCAGAAAGGTGGTAGATCCCCTTTCCCTGGATGTGTTCAAGGTCAGGTCTGGGCAGCCTCATCTAGTTGAAGATGTGCCTGTGCACTGAAGGGGTTGGACTAGGTGACCTTTAAAGGTCCCTTCCCACCCAAACCATTCTTTGTGATTCTGTGATCATCATGTGCTTGTGCTCAACGTGATTTCATGGAGTTTAATGGCAAGCATATGTCTCAAAGTGGTACAAAAGAAAGAGAAATCCTACAATGCTTAAAACAAACATCATATTTTGTCCTTATTTCAGTTGTTTATTTTTATGTTCTACTTATTCCGAACTTTTTCTGTTTCATGATGCTGTAGTTACACATCTATATAAGATGATACTTTGCTCCTTATGGCATTTGCTGTTAATCATCCTTTCCTTAAAACACTGTGTTTCACCCTAAAAGTGACAGAAGTGGGGATGAATATTCAGTGAGATTTTACTATTTAATCGGTGGGAAGCACTTTGCTGTTGCAGTGAGAGGTTGGAGTCTCAAGTCAGCTGCAGCAGATCCAGTGGATTGAGGCTGGATCCTGACAGGGACTTTGGTGGAGGATTTGATGATCCAAGGACTGGAGCAGCTCTGCTGTGGAGACAGGCTGAGAGAGTTGGGGGTGTTCAGCCTGGAGAAGAGAAGGCTCCAGGGAGACCTTAGAGCACCTTCCAGTGCCTGAAGGGGCTCCAGGAAAGCTGGGGAGGGACTTTGGACAAGAGCAGGGAGTGATGGAATTAGAGGGAATGGTTTTAAACTGAAAGAGGGGAGATTTAGGTTAGACATCAGGAAGAAATTCTTCACCATGAGGGCAGGAAGACACTGGCCCAGGTTGCCCAGGGAGGTTGTGGCTGCCCCATCCCTGGAGGTGTTCAAGGGCAGGTTGGATGAGGCTTGTGCAGCCTGGGCTGGTGGGAGGTGTCCCTGCTCATGGCAGGGAGGTTGGAACCTGATGATCTTTAAGGTCCCCTCCAACCCAAACCATTCTATGGTTCTAGGATTCTGCTGCATATTTGTTTTGCTGGACTGTAACCCTAAGTGATAAGAATAGGGTTTGCTGCCTTTTGATGTTGAAAAATTGATGTATGGTTGAAATAAGAGTACAACTTCTTTAAGACTATTGGAAAGAAACAGTTTTCATGATTAAATTTCATGTAAAGCAGCAGTATGGATGCTGCAGGAGTATCCATTCTAATTGTTCGTGTCTTCTCATCAGCCAACGGGAGTACAGCACGAGAGAGTCACATTTCCTATGAATGTAGTTGTTTTTCAGTTAGATTGGTGATTTTTCAACTTCATTCACATATTGCTTGAAAAAAATACTGGTCTTTAGTGAACCTCTCAGATACTGTCAGCAAAACCCAAGTTCTGTCTTGGCCAGAGCTTGGAATAAATGAAGTTTTCGTGTTTTTCAAAGTTAATTCAAAAAACATGGCTTGGGAAAGAAAAAAATCCTAAAACCAGACATTTTGGCTTCTTCTCATGACCCACTTTTCCCTCCCTCCCTCTGTTTCAGAGGGTTTGTGTCTTTGATTTGGGATACCTTCATTCTTATTTTAGCCACTTACGCTAGTTTAAACGTATGTATTTTCTGGGTGAGGTCTTGGAATTCCTGAGCAATTTGGGCTTGTTTTTAAAACTAGCTTGTGTATTTTGGTCGTGGATATAAAATGCTTACTGTGTCTGTTTGGTGGAATACATGAAGAAAAAATGGCAGTTACAACTTGGGGCTGTATTCACAGCCTGGGGTAATTTCTGCTAACATCTGCGTGCTTTACTTGGGCTTTAGCTGCCCTGCTCTGTGTGCTTCTGAAGTCCTCCTCCTCCTGAGGAGTATGCAGGAGAAAATAATCACCCAAGTGGTTGCTACAGCATTTCATTAAAGAGCCTTTTCCACTGGGAAAGGCTCTTTTCTCCTTTGGCAGCCTAGCAGGAATAAAAGAGCTGCTCTCAGCTTTTCCCCTGGCGTTACAGGTTGCCCTTCAGCTTCTGACTGCAGACTGGCAGCTTTGCTGGGTTCCCCACCATTCTGAGGGTGTTCTTTTGCTTAATGGCTCTGCTTGTTCTCCACTACACCAGGAATGAAAGGCTGCCTTGTAATCGCCCTGCTTGCTCAAGGCAGTCTGGCTGGGAATGTCCAAAGGTCTATAAATATTGTGACTTAGAAGTGCTCCTCGGTTGACTGGTGAAAATGTGTGAGCAATTGACTAGCATCCCCGGGGAAACTTCAAATAAGACTGTCACAGGATTAGAAAAGAATTCATAGTTAAGTCATATCTTGATATTATAATCAATATTGTGAGCACAAATGAACTCTGAAGCATTCTCCTTTTGCTTTCCTTTCTTCATGAGACCTCAAAAGCATTTAAGAAAAAACTCATCCAGTTACATCCTGGAAGTACTTACTTTTAATTACCCCACTAGGAAATTGCTGTGTTAGAAGGATTTATGGAAAAACTATCAGTGAATCAACGCTGGGAAAAGTATCCAGATTTTGTCCTGTTGCAGTATGTACACGGGTTGTTGGTTTTTTTCCTGCAAACATTTAGGCCTTGCTGAGTGACTCCCATTTTTTTCTTCATTGCATCAAGTGGTTGTTCTCCCTTTCACTCTCAGGCTTGGCTGTCTGAATTGAACACATGCAGGCTGCACTGTGGGTCTGAGGGTATCTGCCAGCCTGAAAACACTTGGTGCAGCCTCCTGTGCTCTTGTGCTCTGCTTTGCAGAGGCAGCAATTCCACTGGTCAGAGACCAGGGAAGAGCTTCACTAAAGACCCACGTGTCCATCCTGGGTCGTGTTTATAGAGATGTTAAATGTGGTGGCAAACCTAGAGTGTGGTGGTTGGGGGGCCACGTTTAAGAAGGGGTCTAAATAGATCTTTCTTCATATTGCTCATTCATGACAGTGCAACTCCACAGAGATTAACAAAAAGTTAATACCTGCTGATCCTTTAAAGCTTTCTATATATAGGGCCTTTCATTCCTTGTAGTCTTTTAGGATTTGAAGCACAGCTGTTTTGGAAGGACTTTTTTCTGCTCTGCAAAATCCCTTATTTTAGTTTCACATCTCATTCTGTGTTCTGTAATATGCTTTCCAGAAGTTGCTCATTATGTTAGGTGAACTGCTAGACAGGGGTTTGCCTGCTGGGGCCACCAAGTGTGGCCAGTGACCTGGCAGCCTGTATTCAGCTGTGCTGGCCTGTACATGATTGGACTTTTTCTGGACTCTGGATGTGTCCCCTCCTGGTCACACAGTGATTTACCTTCAATTCCCCAGGAGGCTTCCAGGGAGCTTAAGCTGATGTTCATGGAAAATAACAATAATGCTTTCTGGTTATGGACATAAAGACTGAGAACCTGCATGTTAGTGTTCTGCACTGAGGAGAATATGGCAGTGAGATAGACATGTGAAGGATTCTGTGACACTGCTCCAGCGTGCTCTTATGTGGGCATGAAATATTCAAGGCCAGGTACAATGGAGGTGTAGATCAGTTGCATGTTGTGTAAGTCATTCTTTCAGCATTTCTGATTTAGGGTGTATTTTCTTCTATCAGAAGGTTGAGTTTAAACTTCCTGTGGGAGTTGTCTGGACCTGAATCACTCTTAGGTGACAGTTTGGAGTCTCAAATATTCTGCTTCCTGGGAGAATTCACCTGGACCCTTCACAGTTACCTGTTTGGGGCAATGCCATCTCCAGTTTTGGTAGATGGGATCCACTGGCCATACCTAGGAGGACACATGGGTATCTCTGTAGAGAAGAGGCTTGTTTGGTGTCCAGCATGTCTTCCCTTAACATGAGACTTCCTGCTGCAAAGATAGTATTTCTACCCCAAATGCATGTACTTGGGAATATCTTCATCTTCTTCAAGTAAATTCATATGCCAGCTTTATTTCATCAGACCTTCTGAGTTAGGCTATGCTGGAGAGTGGGGCTGCTTCTTTGAGGGATCCTGGTAGGCTGCAGGAGTGGCTCAGGCAGGAGTTCTGGAAAGGTCTACAAAGACTTTGACTAAAACTCTCAAAATCGCACGTGGATCCATCTGAGCTTAGCTGGGCCATGGAGCTGGCTGTTGCCCCCTGCAAGTGTGAGGTTTGAGAGAAAAGCCAGAGAAATTCTTCTTCTCTGGAAGCTGTTAAACCAGTGAAGCTGCTTCTCCTCTGAATTATGCATGTTCACCGTGGGTTCTAATTCTGGTATCACTACATTTAAATGTGTGTATGTTTTTGTTACGTGGCTGCTGCTTGGAGTGTGAAGTCCCTGCATTAAAATTCAGTTGCTGCCTTTCCTTACCTGGGTCACTGCAGTTTCTTTTGGCACTGCAGACCTTGTACAATTGCTTTTTATTGTTGTCTGCTGTTTCTTAAAAATAACATTCTCTGCTTTTAGCAGCAAACTTTTAGGACTTGAAGCCTGACTATCACTTTAGGACATGGTAAACGACCCACAAATGGTTGGGGTAATACACAATTTAATGTAAAGGAAATAAATGTTAAAGGCAGGCCAGTAGAATTCTGTGTTGAAAATACCTTTTTTTGGTGGAAGGTAATGGTATCCAGGCAGGATTTTACTTTGGAACTAGGTAATCTGTTTCTGACCTGGTTCTGCTGGCAGTTGATTTTGTTTTATTGAATGTTAAATGCTCTGGTGCATGTGTGGCTTTCTAAGGACAGATTATTTCTCTGCTTTTAAACGTTCATGATTTCTGTAGCAGATATCCTCAGTACTTAAGTCATAATTGGGAACTGAAAGAATCTCTGAGCTAAGCCCACTCCTAAAGTAAAACCTGTACAGATATTTTTAAATCGTGCATTTGCCACATCCCTCCCACAAGCACAGACGTGATTGTTTGGATAGAAATGAAGGGCCAACATTTAAATGTAAATATTGTGACATTTGGCTCTCTGAATTACTGAGAAATTCATACAAATAACTGTTGCTTAGAAAGATGTGTAAGTGACAAATTTGCTCATCCAAGTGGTGAAGCAGGGAGGGGATGTCCTTGCCATGGTTGAGGTGACAGCAGCAGTACCTGTACCCATAGGAGGCTCAGGCTGTTTCCCTCCAGGCATGAGGATGGTTGTGGGTGCACATCTGCAGTGCTGTCTCCATACAGCATGCCCAAAAGCAGAGTAACTCATAGTATTTTAATCAGTCACCTTACATTTATGGGCTATTATTAGTGTTTGACATAGTTTTTTTTTCTAGACACATAATGAACGGGGGATCTCTGACCTCCCATTGAGGTAAATGATTAGTGTGTGTTCTAGGAACAGTTGGTTCAGACCCCAGTGTACACCAGCTCCACTGAACACCTTTTTTCCACAAGTCTTTGAAAGTAGGGCTCTGGACTGAACAGTGGAGTTGCAAGAGAGACAGAGAAGAAGGGAAACCACTGAAGAGACATCTCTGTACCTTGGGTTTTCTAATAGAATTGTGAGGTTTCTTATTAATTAGTAGTTCTGTCAGAATTAAGTGCTTACCTAAATAGTGTGTGTGTTTGTGAGACTTGGTGCTTTCAAATGACCAGTTCTGCTGCTTCTCCCTTGGAAATTTACAAAACAAATACATGAGCATGAATTTTTGTTTGTTTCTTTTCCTCAGGCAAAATACATCTCCCAGTGCATCGATGAGATCAAGCAGGAGCTGAAGCAGGATAA
This sequence comes from Hemiprocne comata, assembly GCA_020745705.1. Classification (NCBI taxonomy): domain Eukaryota; kingdom Metazoa; phylum Chordata; class Aves; order Apodiformes; family Apodidae; genus Hemiprocne; species Hemiprocne comata. Next base: position 2,057,616 of record CM036611.1, on the reverse strand, counting down.
CATTGCAGTGAAGGCAAACGCAGTCTGCAAACTTACATATGTAAGTGCTTGGCTGGGATAGGACAGAATCACATCTTTTTATTTTTCTTTCTGGCTGACCAGGAGCTGGTCTGAATGCCTGGGTGCCTGTTTTTCTTAGACTGCAGTTTCTCAGGCTGTTGTCAGTGCAGGCTGCAGGTAAAAATGCTCCCATGTGTGTCTGACATCAGAGGCTGCATATTCTCACTCTGTGCTTTGTGCTGGCACTGGTATTTTTACAATTTTATTTTACTGAGATGAGTCAGGAAGCCAATCTGGTTTAAAACAACCCGATTTGAAACATTTGTTTTCAGCTGAATTCTTTCTTAGCACATAGTTGCATGAGCACTTGGAACTGGTGTTTGTCTTTGTGCAGTCCTTTGCTGAGGAGAGGAGGGATATACCCTTAAAGAATTATTTTTGTGAGGTTTTTTCTGGTTTATAAAAAAAATGGGGGGGGAACCTTAACTATGATGCTTATATAATTGCCTATGTATTACCTGGAATTATTGCAAACTATTTAAAACTTGCTTCTGGTGGAACTTTGAGACTCCTTTCCCTTCCTGCAAGCAGTGTAGAATGTAACACTGCTCATGAAGTTGAGAGGTTTCATAGGGTTCTTTTTGGGCTGTTGTTACATCTTCAATTTTGTGAAGTATCTTGACTTACTGAGTCTCTTATTTCAGTGTGTTATCTTGGCTTCTCTGCTCACAGTTACAGATGCTGGGCTATGACATCAGTTGGGCTGCTTTCAATATTATTGAAGTCATGAGTGCATCGAAGTTTACATTCAAAGTGAGTTCTTTGTGTCACTACAGCTGCACCAGCCAAGCTCTTCCACTGCTGTATTTAATTAATACTTTGCTACATCATTTGCTTTGCTTTCTTCAATACAGAAGGGAAGTAAACTGTATTTGTTTCTAGTAAATAGCTAATTCTTGGACCTGCTAGGTTGGGCTTTTTCTACCAGATGTTTGACAATAGCTATTAGGTACCTTGTGTGAAAAAACAGGGTATTTTTATGTGAAGACTTAAGATTCCTAGTAGCAGGCATATTTTGTTTTGTTTTACAGTTTTTCTTGAAAGGTTTTATTCATGCTCTGTGTTGCAGACCTTTTTCACCAAACAGGGTGGCATGTTACTTCTTAAGGAATAGTTTCTAAATTGGACTTTAGTACCTGGAAGTCAGGAGCCAACACAGAGAAAAGAAATGTGATATTCTCCACACCTTCTACTGACCATCCTACCTTATTGGTCATTGAACCTGTATGTTTTAACAAAGCAGAGGAGGTGAAGCTAGTTTTATTATCCTTAAGATGTATTATCACTAGAGATGTTCCTTGTCTGAGATTATTCTTGCTATAAATGCCCTCTCCTAGAGAACCCTCTCATGCCTCTGCTGTTAAACAAGCCTCCTGCCTAATCATTCATCATCTTCATATTGCTTATGAAGCTACCAGTTATTGTACATCTACACATTGCCTAAACTTATTTTTAAAACACATTTTTTTCCCCTCCTTCCCTTTTCACAGAGAATTGGTTACCTAGCTGCCTCTCAGTGCTTTCATGAAGGGACTGATGTAATTATGTTGACGACTAATCAGATCCGAAAGGTAAACTTCTTACTTCAGTTCTTTCTTTTTTTTTTCTTGCAGGGTCTCCCTGCTTGTATTTTCACACCTGTACTGTTTCTCTTTTAGGAATATACAGGTGTTTAAGTAGAATTCTCTTTACTTGGTTTGCAGTCTGCTGTCATGCCACAAGCTGAAGGATTAATGAAATGCTGAGAAGCTGTTTATAGGCTTCCCTTGTGCTGTCTCATTCCAGCTCTCTATGCTTATTCATCAGTGAATGGTGACAGCAATAACCTTTGCTAATATTACTGGTCTCTTAGGCAGCCTTTGTAACAAGGTAATTGGGTGAGAAAAATGTCCCTATCCCTCAATTAAAATGAGCAGTCACCTGGCTCCACAAAATTTGCCTTTGAGAGGGCCTGTTTTCTTCTGGTAATAACAGATCAGGCTTTTGACTTCTTTGGTATAATTGTGTGTAAAAATGAAGAAGAGACAATGGGAATTTCTATTCTGTGTTAATGGACTGATGTGTGTTGTGTTCATTTTCACAGAGCTTTATCACTTGAATTATTTTCCTAGTCTTCAGATTACAGATACATTTTTAAAGCTCTCGGGTTTAATTTTTTTTGATACCACTGCTTTAAAACTTGACTGATCCAGTATAGGATGTGTCTACGTTTTTACTAAGTAGCTAAAATGTTTTTTACTTGCTTCAAAAAGATAGGTGGGATGTGATCCAGTATCTTTCCTAAAGAACTAATGCTTTTCCCTTTATCTTTCAACCTGTTCTGCTCTGACAAGTGGATGTTTTTAATGATGTCCATCCATTTTTATTACTGAGACTTTATACTGAATTTCAGTCACTTACTGGACTTCTGCTTCCTTTTTGTGCCTGATTTTTTTATTTAAAAGTACCTTACACCTTTTCATGTTTCACAGATCTAGCAACATTGTATTTTAAAGGATTGTAAAGTTCTCAGAACACATTAAAGCCAGAAGGAGCTGTGGAGTTTTGTGGCTCCTTAAGAAGTAGACTACTTTATTTTTAAAGTAGGATCTAATTTCCTACCACCTGCAAAAGGATTTAAAATAAGATGCAGATGGCACAGGACCCTGCAGGCCTGTCTGTGATGAGGTCTCCTAAAGCAGCCTCCAGGAACATGTGGGTCTGGAGGGTGGATCCCAGCAGTTCATGTGGGAAAGCTCTGTGCACTTCACTTCATGTTCTTGTTGGTAATCACTGCAGTCAAGGATTGATCCTGTGATGCTCTGTAGTCTGGTTTTATAATCTGTCCTTGAGCATACTCAGGTATCAATATTAAGAGTCTGAAGCTTAAGAAAAAACTAAAAGACTATGTAGGGTACACCCAGAGCACAAGTCTGAGGAGGAGCAGCTGAGGGAGCTGGGGGTGTTCAGCCTGGAGAAAAGGAGGCTGAGGGGAGACCTTCTGGCTCTGCAACTGCCTGAGAGGAGGTTGGAGTGAGGGGGGTTGGTCTCTTCTCCCAAGGAGTAAGTGACAGGACAAGAGGAAATGGCCTCAGGTTGTGCCAGGGGAGGTTTAGATTGGATCTTGGGAATAATTTCTTCCCCAAAAGGGTTGTCAGGCCCTGGCCCAGGCTGCCCAGGGCAGTGGTGGAGTCCCCATCCCTGGAGGGATTTCAAAGCCGTGTAGATGTGGTGCTGAGGGACGTGGGTTAGTGGTGGCCTTGGCAGTGCTGGGTGAATGGTTGGACTTGGTGATCTTGCAGGTCTTTTCCAACCAAAATGACCCTATGATACAGACTGCAGATAAGGCCAAAGAAACTTGACCAATAAAATGTATTTTACACTCTAGCTTGTGTTATGGACTTAAAAACTGTGGTACTACCAGCATTTTGGAAGGAAAGTAACCTGATTGCTTTACTAGATGAAGCTAGGACACTTAAGTACTCAACATCAGTGCCTGTTCCCAGGGAAGCTGATGACAACTGGGTTTTGACTTAGCAGGGTTAGCATTTAATACCAGTTTTTTAGGACTGTAAACATGTTTGTGATCACGTAATGAGTTTTTTTAATTATTTGCTATTCCTAAAGTACCACTGAGGTGTGATTTGTCTCATTGCTTTTGTGTTGCAGTCATCCATCTATTGCTTAATTATGGTTCCTCACACCCATTATTAAACCTCAGGCTAGCTGTATTTTAGCAGGTGGTGGAGACATTCCTGTTAACAGTTGATAGAAATATCCCCATGAAGTAGAAAGTCTGCCTCATATCTCTTGAGTGAATAAAACTGGTCTGATAAAATTGTTCCTCAGCATCTTGTGTGATCTTAAATTTTTGAGCCTGTTTTTCCTTTTTCAGGATCTGAGTAGCCCTAACCAGTATGATACTGGAGTTGCACTGACTGGCTTGTCCTGTTTTGTTACTCCAGATCTTGCCAGGGACTTGGCAAATGACATCATGACACTGGTGGGTTGATAAGAGTGAAATAACTTTTTTCCCTGTTATTACAGCATTTTAGATTGTTCAAATTTGGTGAATATCTGTTAAATTTAGGACTATTGCATGTTCTTGTTGGGTTTTTGGGGAGCCTTTAATTAGGTCAAGAGGATTACCTGGAATATTTCTGTTAGTTTTGGTGATAAATGGCAGTATTTTGCTGAGTTTCCCAGAAGATTTGAGTCGTCTTGGGGAGGAGTACTGAGACAGTGGTATGGACATGTGGACCTACAGTTTGGCCACAATCACCCCCTGCAGTGCTATGGGCTGGGGGAAGAGTGGCTGGAGAGTGGCCCAGCAGAGAGGGACCTGGGAGCACTGGTTGACAACCAGTTGAACATGAGCCAGCAGTGTGCCCAGGTGGCCCGGAAGGCCAATGGCATCCTGGCTTGGATCAGGAATAGTGTGGCCAGCAGGAGCAGGGATGTGATTCTCCCCCTGGATCAAGTCCTGTGTGCAGTTCTGGGCCCCTCACTTCAAGAAGGATCTTGAGGTGCTGGAGCAGGTCCAGAGAAGAGCAACAAGGCTGGGGAAGGGACTGGAGGGAAAGTCTGATGAGGAGAGGCAGAGGGAGCTGGGGTTGTTTTAACGTGGAGAAGAGGAGACTCAGGGGGGACCTCATCACTCTCTTCAACTACCTGAAGGGAGGTTGTAGTCAGGTGAGGTCGGGCTCTTCTCCCGGTCAACTGGTGACAAGACAAGAGGGCACAGCCTGAAGCTGCACCAGGGGAGGTTTAGGTTGGATATCAGGAAGCACTTCCTCACGGAGAGGGTGATTAGACATGGGAATGGGGTGCCCAGGGAAGTGATGGAGTCACCATCCCTGGATGTGTTCAAGGAGAGGCTGGATGTGGCACTTAGTGCCATGGTCTAGATGGTGTGGTGGTGTTGGTCATAGGCCGGACTTGATGATCTCAGAGGTCTTTTCCAACCTCAGTGATTCTGGGACCTTGAGAACAACTCTGGAGACAGATCTGTTCAGAGCCTGATGGCAGTTGTTTGATTTGCAGATGTCTCATACAAAGCCTTATATCAGGAAGAAGGCAGTGTTAATCATGTACAAAGTTTTCTTGAAGTACCCCGAGTCCCTCCGTCCCGCGTTTCCTCGCCTTAAAGAGAAACTTGAAGATCCAGATCCTGGTGAGTGGATTTTAGTAAATTGCTTCTGCTCCAGAATGTCTAGGTATTAAACATTTTGGAGCAGATATTAGCATGTCTGTGCTTTTAGAGCTTGTGCAGAGAAGAGCACGTGAAAAAAATGCTGTAATCCTCTTTTGGGTACTGACTTGCCTGTTTAGCAGGTGGATGAGCATATGAGAGTTTGGACAGATGTTGCCATATTAAAAATACTTTCTTTAAAACACCCATTTCTTACTTCAAACCCAAAGCTACTGCAACTACATCAGTGGATTAAACCTTAGTGGGACAAAGCTAATTTGTGCTTCCTGGTTGTTAACTTGACTATGGAAAGTATTTCAGCTGATTTTCAGAGTTGGAGGTTTTGTGGTTTCCTGGGCTCTTTTACAAAGCTGCAGCTATTGGCTTGCACTGGATGTACATCATAAGAATTTCACATCCCTTACTATAGTTTTTTTCTCTCTTTTTTAAATTTAAACCTGGAGTCCAGACTGCTGGTTGGCCCTTCAGTGCAGTTCAGCTGCAGCACAGGAAATCTGCAGTTCCCCTGGATTGTGTTCACACTGTCTTCCCAGAAGGTGCTGGTCTTCCCTCACTGCACCAAAACACTGTCCACTTGTCTCAAGAATTCTTTGATGCAGTTCTGTGATCTCCAGTTCATCTGTGTGTTTGTTTAGGGGGAGACATTTAGTTCCAAACTAATTTGATGTGGGCATGGAAGATGTGGCTTCCAGGGACAATGTTGCTAAAGAAAGAAAAGAGACACACCTCTCACCTGCAAAGAGAGGGAGAAAATGCTTATGATGCTCTATGGAGAAAAGGACTCTTTCTCTACTAGAAACCCCAGTCTATCTAGATTTAAAAGAATCACAAATTTAGAACAATCAGTGTAGAGGCTGAGCAATTATAAGGGAATTAACTCATCCAGTCAGATTGTTTAAGGATTTGTTCTTTTTGTGTTGTATTAACCATGTCTCAATAATGCATTTTAAAGAAGCCAAGAGTGTTTGGAAACTTTATGGTGGGCAGGATTATTGATGATTGTGTTGTCTGTGTCCCACAAACAAGGTATCCACACTGAGGGCAGTAGGAGGCTGGCAGTGTCCTTTCTAATACCAAACCCAGAGCAGATACCCAGCTTGCAGATACATTAGAAATCAGCTAAAACTAAATAAACTCCTTTCTCAGATTGTTTTTGCATTCTTGTGTTCAGTTCACTGCCTTGTGGTTGCTAATGAGGTTGAACTGTTCCTCTTGGACACACAAGTCTGAATCTTCAGCTGCTTTTGTTCTGCACCAGAAGCTTCAATTGCAATTAAGGGGTTGATGAGATTTCTGCTTTTTTCCCCCTTCTTTTTCCCAGGTGTGCAGTCTGCTGCAGTAAATGTTATTTGTGAGCTGGCTCGACGCAATCCCAAGAACTACCTTTCCCTGGCTCCACTCTTCTTCAAGCTGATGACATCATCCACCAATAATTGGGTTCTCATTAAAATTATAAAACTGGCAAGTATTCTGGATCTTTTTTTTTTACAGGATTGGGCTTCTCATTGAGTTGCCTTGGATGCAAAAATAGATTTCGTGCTTGGAGGTACAGCTACCATTACATCCAAATAGAAAGAAACCAGGAATATCTTCTAAATGTTTGTGAACATAACCAAAGAGAAAAATATTTTAGTGTAGCTTGGTTTAAAGATAAGGAGCTGCAGTTTAAATAATGTTTTTATACTGTTTTAAGCAGCTGTCAAATCACATTCTTGTCTACACTTCTTTTTTAATAGTTTGGTGCTCTTACTCCATTAGAACCTAGGCTGGGGAAGAAACTGATTGAGCCTCTGACCAACCTCATCCATAGGTAGGTATGACAAATGTTACTTTTTTCCTTCAGGACTGATGGAGTGCCTTTTGGGTAGGTCAGTAGCCAGGTCTGCAGATGCATTTCTGAACTTTTTTCTTGAGTCTCAATATATTGGCTTCAAGTTATCAAGAGATAATCACATCCAGACTACTTCTGAAAAGCCTGAGTGAGAGAAAATAGCTTAAGGGAAAGTCTTTGGGTGGCTGACTGTTGGCATGAATTTCTCCAAAGCATGCATGAAAATTGCAGTAATTTGCTTTCCTTTCACTTTATTTTAAGCCACAGATGACTAGAGAGAATATATGAAAACTCTGGATTAAAAAAAGCTCAGCTGTATATTTGCCTCCTCTGTTCACCTACACACATTAGCCCTTCCTCCCCCCAACAGTTTTTAAGTGAGAATTATTTCATCTAGCTTGAAGGTGTATGGGGCAGAATACTGGCAATTTCTTGTGTAGTTGAAGGTGTTATCCAGCTCCAAGGTATTGCTGACAACTCTTCAAAATGTGCCAGTTTCATTCCTTATTTAAAATACTTAATTTCTGTTTCAGCACCTCAGCCATGTCTCTCTTATATGAATGTGTGAACACAGTCATAGCAGGTAAGAACTGAAACTTGGAACCTAGAAAAAACAAAAAAAAAAACCCACATGATGAACTTTGTCATCAATGAACACCACTGTGCTTAGTAATCACTGAGGTCAGCACGTGTGACATGGGCAGAGCTGGTGCTGGTGGGGGGGACATGCTGTGTGACAGATCACCCCACCTTTTCTGCCACGACTTTACATTCTGCCCAAGTTTAACAAAGGTCCAATATAATCAGCAGTGGGATTTTTGCCTCGAGTCTCTTGCTGGCTTGATGAAAGCTCCAGTCTAATGACATTACCCCTGGAATCCAGTGCTGCAGCTCACTGCAGCAGGGAAGTGCAGCACTTACAGGTTGAGCTGTACAGTAGCTGGGGGCATTTACAGGCTTGACTGCTGCATGATGTCAGTACAGCAAACCTTGCTGAGAGCAGAGGATCACAGAAAGCAGCTCTGACCTGGCTGTTCCAGCACTTCCAACCTTTACATGTATTTTCCTGCCCTGCTATTATTACTCTTAAGAAATATGAAACCACAGTTCCAGTAACAAACATCTCTCCTCTTCCCAGAGCCCCCCCAAAAATCCAAACAGACAAACCTAACCTGACAGCTTTCCCTGGGAGCTGAGCTGCCTGCTGACCTTTAGGTGGGGTGTTGTTGCCTTCATTCAGAACACAAATACCAACTGAAATCTGTGCTTGTGTCTTCCAGTTCTGATCTCCCTGTCCTCTGGGATGCCCAATCACAGTGCCAGCATCCAGGTACAGTGCTGGGATTTGGTGGGGGTCCTTTGTTCTGCCCTGCTGTGTGGCACCAAGTGCCATGGAGAAACTGGATTACAGTTCTCTGCTGAAAGTTAAAGCAATAGCTCCCTGCAGCTATCTCACTGAGATGGAATCCTACAGACTGAAGCCTTTCTTATATAAATTCTCTGCTTTCCTTTGCTCTAAAATGCAGATTCTTCTAATTTAGAGTTTTTCTCTTACTCAGCTTCTACTCCCCATACAATTGTACTTCCCTTTTGTTTCAAAATCTGTTAATGCAACAAGACCCTCTTAAGGCCCCAGGTCTTGGTCAGAATGCTTCCTTGTGTCTTTTAACTTTACAAAAAGTGATTTTAATTAAGACTTTCAAGGCTTGTTATAACCATGACGGGGTCTTTTTTTTCCAGCTTTGTGTTCAGAAGTTAAGGATATTGATAGAAGATTCTGACCAGAACTGTAAGTGTGTTGCTTGTCTTCATGGAAGCTTTTAGCAACCAACTATTGGGGAGAAACCACTGGAGTTTTAGAGCAGAGAGCTGTTCCTCCCAGCAGCTTGTTCAGTGTTGTAGTGTCTGGTACTTTGTAAACAATTGCTGGGGTTTTTAATGTGGAAATAATTTTTGATAGTGAGCAATTCTTTATAATGAGCTTTTTTTAAAGCAAATGAGTTGAATTATTACTGCTGTTTGTGGTCTTGTAAATCTGAAACTGTTCTCTTTCCATGCTCTGGGTTTTCCATTTTTCTAAACTTGCTCCTTGGAAAGCAGTGAAGGGTTTCCTGGGGTTTCCTGTAGTGTAGCTTTAGTGGCTGCAAAGAGCAGTGGCAAATCCTGCTTTGTGCAAACCTTTTTCCTGCCTTCTGAATTTTTCCTATTGAGAACAAGACTCCTACTTAATACTCAATGATCCTGTCAGTGCTTTTAAAGCTGGTTTCATCCTTGGATGCCTGTTCTCAAACCCCATAGTTTCTATATAAATGAATGATAAAGCTTGAGGTGCAAGACTGTGATGAAGAATATGTATGTAATTAAGTGCCTGTGTATGAGATTATGCATTTAAAGACCATAATCTGTGACACACTTTCTCAAACATTCTCTTCCTCATCACATTTTTGAGTGTGTTAATGTTGGTTTCAGTAGGAGCACTTGGCATTAAAGAGTTCATGCTCAACCCAGAGCAGTGTTTCTATATTTGGAAAGAAGTTTTATTTTGTCTTTCACAGTGAAATACCTGGGACTGTTAGCAATGTCCAAAATCCTGAAAACTCATCCTAAATCAGTGCAGTCCCACAAGGATCTCATTCTCCAATGTTTGGATGACAAAGATGAGTCTATCCGACTCAGAGCCCTTGATCTCCTGTATGGCATGGTATGTTCCTACATGGTTCCTTTCCTCTCCAGCCCCCATGACCCTTTAGGAGGCTGATGTTTAAGGAAAACATGCAGCTTTCTCATCCCCTCTCCCCAGCAGTCTAGTGGTGATAACTCCTGTGTGGTTTCTGGCACCTAAGACAGATCTGGCACAGCATGAGGGGGCTTTAAAGACTTTGCTTCAGACCAGGAGGAGTTTTTGAGTTCAGGTGCTGGGGAAGTCACCCAGAAGGCTGCTTGTCTAAGGCTGAAGCCTCAGATGCTTCTTCCATCCTTCATCCAGGTGTAAAGTGAACTGTAGGCACATTGGGTCAGGTCTCTGCTGTTCCAGCTGTCAGTCCACATCACAGCACAGCTCAGGTTGACACAGGTTATGGAGTCTGGGGCACAGTCTGGAGCAGCAGAAGGCAGCTCTAAACTGCTTTATCATCAGATTTGCCCTTCATTGTCCATTTTGTTGTGCCTCCTAATGACATCTACAGGATCTCATTCTGTTCTCCTCTGTGCCACCAGCCTTGTGCACCCAGGGGTGACCTTGTAGTGACAACATTTGACCTCCCAAAGGGCTGTGGTTATGATTTAGGTAGTGAAGTGCCTTTCACTCAAGAGTCTGTGCCCCCTCACCCCCAAACCATAAAGGGATTAAGGTAAATATGCCTCATAGTTACCTGTGTTGGAGGAGAAAGTGAAAAGTGAGAAGGACACCTACTGTCTGGTGCTCCTCAAGAGATGAGAATAACAGGACAGTGGTTTTGAGGTTGTTGCAAATAGAACTGGAGTTTCTTCTTAGCTCTGGAGTTTAAATGCTGCTTGGTTACATCTTTAATAAAAAAAGAAAACCTAGGAGAAAAAGCCAACCATTTTGCTCACCTGGTGATATTAACTAAATATTTTCTTGGCTTTATTTAGAGAAATAAATTTCCAGAGTGAGTCAATACAACTATGTTTTGAAATGCTAGATTTCTGCTGGATATTAATGGCTCTTAACTTTGTTTAGTTTAGAAAGAAAAATGTTGTACACTATTAAATTTGCCACTTGGCAGAAGTAGAAAATTAATTTTCTCCTGGATTTCTGTATTGCTGCTAGTAGTTCTTATTCTTGGCTCTTCTACAGCATGTACTTGTGCTGACTCTGCTTTAATAACAACACTGAAAGAGCTAAACAGGTTCCAGTACCTGAAGGGCCTCTAGGAAGGCTGGGGAGGGACTTTTGATGAGGGCTTGTAGTGAGAGGACAAGGGGGGATGGATTACAACTGGAAGAGGGAGATTTAGGTGAGATATGAGGAGGAAATTCTTCCTTGTGAGGGTGGTGAGACACTGGAACAGGTTGCCCAGGGAAGCTGTGGCTGCCCCATCCCTGGAAGTGTTGAAGGGCAGGTTGGATGGGGCTTGGAGCAACCTGATCTAGTGGGAGGTGTCCCTGCCCATGCAGGGGGGTTGGAACTAGATGGTCTTTAAGGTCCCTCCCAACTCAAACCAGTCTGTGATCCTTTTTCAGTTGTGACTGAAACTGGGGCCTGGAGAGGTCATTCTGATTTCTTACACATGATTTGGGTCTGTCAAGGAGCTGGCAGCTGCTTGAATGGAATTAGAAGGATTTGACAGTGTGGGAAATTACTTAGTTCAACCCTTCAATAACTCTTTAATAGGTATCAAAGAAGAACTTGATGGAGATAGTGAAGAAACTGATGATCCACGTGGATAAAGCAGAAGGGACGACGTACCGGGATGAGCTGCTGACCAAAATCATAGATATCTGTAGCCAGTCCAATTATCAGTATATCACAAACTTTGAATGGTCAGTGCTTTTGTGTGTCCACTTTTGAGATCATCAGCCGTGGTAATGCATGATGATCAGCTGATCACATGGCACCCCTGTCACTGTTTGTAGGTACATAAGCATCTTGGTGGAGCTGACCCGGTTGGAGGGGACGCGGCACGGACACCTGATAGCAGCTCAGATGTTGGATGTAGCCATCAGAGTCAAAGCTATCCGTAAATTTGCAGTTTCCCAAATGGCCATGCTGCTGGACAATGCTCATCTCATAGCCAGCAACACCCAGAGAAATGGCATCTGTGAGGTGCTTTATGCTGCTGCTTGGATATGTGGGGAGTTCTCTGAGTAAGTGCAAGCAGAAGACCTGACTCCACTGCAGGGTCTCCTTTCAGCCAAAGGTTCAGGTCACTGAGATGTATTTTTTTTTTTTTTTTGAGAGAAAGGCAGTTCAGAAGGTGCACCCTAAAGCTACCAAAATGATTGCTGCTTTTCTGCCTCCTCACCCCATAGGACTCCTCAACTGTTTCTAACCTAGACTGTTACTTCCTTTGGAATATCTGGTCTTTCTTATCTCTGCAGTCCTGCCCACTCATGCATGAAGGCAAAACTGGGTATAATCAGTAAGATCTTAATTCATTGAAGGAACTCCTTCATCATTAAGGTCTAACCTCACTTACATTATAGGGAAAATGCCCAATCACCATGTTTGACTGAATTACTTTTTGCTCTCCTCCCTGTTTTGAAAGGTTTTTGCAGAACCTAATCGTTCTGAGGATTAGAAGTCATCTTTTTTGCTCAAAACTTCTGCAAAATTGGCAATGTTCTTGTGCCAACAGCATCTTTTAGCTTTACTAGATGTTTTTGTCTCTTGGTTGTGTGTGCCCACACACCTATTCACCTAGCTCTTGTTTTGGTAAGCTAGAAAGCTAGACAGACCATAATACTGTAGTCTCTCCTCTTACCTGCTTTGGTGTCTCTTTTTTCACCAGAGGAGGTAGTGAGAGGACATGGGGGGATGGTTTTAAACTGAAAGAGGGGAGATTTAGGTTAGACATCAGGAAGAAATTCTTCACCATGAGGGCAGGAAGGCACTGGAACAGGTTGCCCAGGGAGGTTGTGGCTGCCCCATCCCTGGAGGTGTTCAAGGGCAGGTTGGATGAGGCTTGTGCAGCCTGGTCTGGTGGGAGGTGTCCCTGCTCATGGCAGGGAGGTTGGAACCTGATGATCTTTAAGTTCCCTTCCAACCTTCACCATTCTATGGTTCTATGTTACTAGTGTAATTTGAAAGGGGAAAATATGCACAGAGCTAATACATAATAATTTGTAGTCTTTCCTGTCTTTCTGCAGCACTTTGTACTGCAGCTGAGGTTTTTGAAAGTTTTTTTTTCTCCATGAAGACTGATGAAATGTTTAAATTTCTCAATTGCTCTTTCATCTGAGCACTCTGTCTTTACAGACACCTGGAGGAAGCCAACCAGACTCTGGAAGCAATGTTGAGGCCTAAAGTTACAACTCTCCCAGGCCACATCCAGGCAGTCTACGTGCAGAACATGGTGAAGCTCTATGCATCCATCCTGCAGCAGAAGGAGCAAGCTGGGGAAAAGGAAGCAGCTCAGGAAATTACCCAGCTGATGATTGAGCGTTTGCCTCAGTTTGTACAGAGTGCAGATCTGGAAGTTCAGGAGAGGGTAAGAGAACAAAATTACTTTGGAATTTATCACACAGAGTCTCATTTGTCTTGGAGCATATCTGATTTTCTGTGGACAGGCACAGTTTCTGTAAGCCAGCGTGATCCCTGGAGTGGTGCATTGGAGTGTTGTGGCCAGTTCTGGGCTCCCCAGTTCAAGAGGGACAGGGATAGGCTGGAAAGAGTCCAACAGAGGCTACAGGGATGATGAAGGGACTGGAACACCTGTCATATGAGGAAAGGCTGAGAGAGCTGGGGCTGTTTGGTCTGGAGAAGAGAAGACTGAGAGGGGACCTGATTCATGTCTATAAATATCTGCAGGGTGGGTGTCAGGAATGGGCCAGTCCCTGTTCAGTGGTGCCTGTGATAGGACGAGGGGAAATGGCACCAAGGGACAACACAGGAAGTTCCACCTGAACATGAGGAGAAACTTCTTTCCTGTGAGGGTGACAGAGCCCTGGGACAGGCTGCCCAGAGAGGTTGTGGAGTCTCCTTCTCTGGAGACTTTCAAGACCCAACTGGATGCATTTCTGTGTGACCTGCCCTGGGTGCTCCTGCTGCAGCAGGGAGGTTGGACTCCATGATCTTCAGAGGGTCCCTTCCAACCCCTAGGACTCTGATTTATTCTGTACTTTGTGTAGCTCAGTGACAGAGAAGGACTGAAACTAGAGGACTGGGAAGGGTGGCGATATTCCATGTCAGAGCCCAGATCTTACTCCAGTACCAGCTCTGAAGACTGCTTGCAAGAATTTAACTCAAAACAGTTTAATATTAAAATTATTCAAGCACATATGGACATGAAAAGGACACAGCTGAAAGAGAGGATTAACATGGATTTTTGTACCTTTGCTCTAAACCTGCAGCTTATGCTGCTTCTGTTAATTGCCTTAATGGAGCAGGACAATGATCTTCTGAATTTCATTGCAGTTGATTTTTTGGTTCAGTTTGTTAATATGAATTCTGCAATGACTTGTGCATTTGTTTTTAGGCTTCTTGCATCTTGCAACTAATAAAATACATCCAGAAGCTACAAATAAAAGAAGTACCAGTAGCTGAGGAGGTAATAGCTCTGTTTGCTGGTGAGCTGAACCCTGTGGCTCCTAAAGCACAGAAGAAAGTCCCAGTTCCAGAGGGGTAAGGCTCTCTCAAAGCCTTATTTAAACTTTTAAGCTCTTAAATACTTTAAGTATATGATGAGAAACACTGAAGTACTCAGGGGTACTGAGTCAAGCTGTTTGTTTCTTTACTGCAATTCTTACCAGCCTGGACCTTGATGCCTGGATCAATGAACCTCCATCAGACAGTGAGTCTGAAGATGAAAAGCCCAAAACCATTTTTCACGATGAGGAACAAAGGCATTCCAGACACAGACAGCCAGAAATAGATGAAGAGGAACTGGCCAGAGTGAGTGAATGCTAAAATGCTTTTCCCTGCAAAATTCAGTAGTAATGTAAGTGCTACTAAAGCAGCTGGAGCTGTTGTGAGTTCTCTGTGTAGCCTGAGAGCTACTCTGCTCTCATGTCTGACAATTTGGTGTAAACAAAGTACATGTATTTGAATTCAGGGATTCTTTTGGGCATTGTGGAGTATATAAAGTTCTCTTGGAAGTCTTGCTTGGCTGTCTTGTCCAAATGGAAGCAAGATATTATAAAAACTTGTCCCTTGTTAGGAGTTTTGAGCTCGGGAAAAAATCTGACCTGTAAACTGTGGTGTCCATTGCAGTTCAGTTGGAAGTGCAGGGTCTTGAGGATGGATGCTGAGCTCTGCAACGGTTTGGTTTTTTACCCACCTCTCCTCACTGGGGTACTTCTCTTACCCTGTGTGCTCTGTATCAGCAGAAAAAGAAGCAGCAACTTTGCTCATGGACTTCAGCAGCTTCTCTGGATTACTGTAACATGACAGTTCTCAGTGGTGATGCCACCTTCCCTGCTTCTGACTTTTTTGTTCTCACAGTGAAACCTTTTTATTGATAAGAATCTTCCCTTCTTCCTCTCTTTTCAAAAATGACAATAGAATTACCATCAAAATCTGGTATTCAGAACTTACTCCCTCTTGTCTAGAATTAAAAATCAAAGAAAGGATGTTCTAAGGAGTAGTAGTTATAGCAGAAGGAATACTTGTAGTGTGTCTTGTGACTAAAAACTGGGTTATCATGCTCAGGTTACTATGCTGTAGTCTTTTTGCATTGTTCAAAAAATTCAGGGAGTTTGCATTTTGCACTTGGATACCTTTTCTCTCTCTTTGTTGTAAACAAACATTCTAACTACAAACACTCTCTTGCTTTCAGCGTCGGGAAGCCAGGAAACAAGAACAGGCAAACAACCCGTTTTATATTAAAAGCTCTCCTTCCCCACAGAAGGTGAGTGAGGCTGGATTAAAATATCTTGCTGGTCACTGATTGTCAGAGCTGCACTTCCCTCTGGGACATTCTGGTGATTTCCACTGCAGTTCTGCTCACTTGATAGTGTGTCAATTGGAGTGGCTTCTTACAACTATTTTTATAAGTCTTGTTTGTGTTGAGAAACTCAAAAATGACTTAAAATCACAAGAGCAGCCAGCTTTTTGTGGATCTCTGGTGGACCTCCAGTTCAGAAATAAGGAAATGGTAATTGTCACAGCTCCCATGAAGTAGTTTAAACAATCTGGATTAACTTGTTGTGGAAGGTGGGGTGTTTATATTTCAGCAAGAACCCACTGAAAGCTGCAGAGAAACACTTCCCTGTGCCCCAGGTTCCTCTGCAGGTGGGTTGTCCCAGCTCTGGGTAATGGAAGAGTTCAGATGGTCAGGCACTTCATGAAGAGCAGTGAAGAGAGTGAACCTTGAACGTGCTTCTCTGGGACATGCAGAGTGTTTGGGGATCAAAAAGGTCGTTGTGGTCTCTCCTTAACACCTTTTTCAGGGAAAGAATTTGCTCCATTCCCTGTATATCTTAAGGACTGCCCCGTTTTCCTCAACCTAAATCTCAAAAAGTTATCTTTTGAAGTGGCAAGTTATTAGCAATAAAACACAGACCAAAAATTCTTCAGGGAGTAGCTCAGGGCAGTGGCAGGGTTAAAAACCTGTCACTAGAAGTAGGATCTTTTATAGTCGTCAGTAACTGGCTTTAAAATGCACCCTGCAACCACCCAGGTTTGGTACTGAGCTATTCCATTTCTAGCCTTTGAAATGTTCATTGGGAGGATTAAGCTGCTTGATGTTTTGCAGAGTGTCCATTTGTGTGGGATTGTATCTGGCAGTGCTTAGAGGGTAACACAAGTTTCCTTTTCCCAGCGGTACCAGGAGACTCCAGGGGTGGAACACATTCCTGTGGTCCAGATAGACCTTTCTGTCCCCTTGAAAGTTCCAGGTAAGCCCAGCTAATGTTAATTACAGAAATTCATTTAAGAAAAAGTAATAATTCCTTCTTAGGAATTCCTCCTCAGGTTTTTAAGGGCAAGGAGCATTCTTTAGAATTAGACTATTGAATGTATCTCCTTCACTTAGATGTTTTTGAAAATAATACCTTGCAGTCTGAGGGTGGTTCCTCTCAGGACAGTGTTAGAATTAATTCTGTGATCAGGTGCATTGTGCAGCCAAGTCTGTAACATGTGAACTGACCACACTGCTCTGGGTAGGAAACAGTCACCTTTGGAATGTCTCATAGGGCTGATGAAGGTGATCAAGAGACATTAAGTGGAGCCTAATGGTAGAAATACTATTTTAATATTTTGTTTCAAATAACAAGGGCAGTTTGAGATAGCACTGAAAAGCTGTTGATAAAGTGATAAACTCATCACCTTGCAAGTGATGAGTTCCAAGTGCAAATATTTAAGGCTAGCTTAAAGGTTTTTCCCAGAGTGTGGAAAGTTGTCAGCATTAGTGCAGCAATGGCACCAATTCTACTTAAAATACTGATGTTTAGATGCTCCTTGTAATCCAGGTAATGTGGAAAAGGATCAGGGAGCAAGATGGAGGCATTGGACTTTGGTTAATGGTTGGTGGAATCATAGAATGGGTTGGGTTGGAAGGGACCTTAAACACCATCCAGTCCCAACCCCCTGCATGGGCAGGGACACCTCCCACTAGACCAGGTTGCTCCAAGCCCCATCCAACCTGCCCTTCAACACTTCCAGGGATGGGGCAGCCACAGCTTCCCTGGGCAACCTGGGCCAGTGTCTCACCATCCTCACACTAAAGAATTTCTTCCTCATGTCTCACCTCAATCTCCCTCTTCCAGTTTTAATCCATCCCCCCTTGTCCTCTCCCTCCCTGCCCTTGTCCAAAGTCCCTCCCCAGCTTTCCTGGAGCCCCTTCAGGCACTGGAAGGTGCTCTAAGGTCTCCCTGGAGCCTTCTCTTCTCCAGGCTGAACACCCCCAACTCTCTCAGCCTGTCTCCACAGCAGAGCTGCTCCAGCCCTCTCCTGAGCAGTTAGGTTAGGGTTGGACTCAGTGATCTTAAAAGGTCTTTTCCAACCAGAGTGATTTTGTGATCTGTTTTTGGAGAGGAGTGTGGTAGGAAAGTTGCTGCTGGAGGGACTGTGTGTGAGGTGATGGGGAAGCACAGAGAGGTGTTGAGCCTTCTAATTAGGAGAAGTTAGAAGCAAGGTTCACTCCTAGATGTTGTTTCAGGGATCAGTGTCCATGTGGACTGTAGCCTGAAAGCACTTTGGCTTCCTCCACAGGAATGCCCATGTCTGACCAGTATGTGAAGCTGGAAGAAGAGAGAAGACATAAACAGAAACTGGAGAAAGACAAGAAAAAGAAAAAGCAGAAAAAGGAGAAGCGAGGTAAACATCATCGCCACAACTCTCTGCACACAGAGAGTGAGGAGGACATTGCTCCAGCTCACCACGTGGATATCATCACAGAGGAGATGCCAGAGGTCAGTTGCTTTGGTTGGTGGGCTGAGTTGTGGGGTTTATCACTGTGCTGTTCTGGAGAGATTTTTATTTTTTTCCCCAAGAGTTTCCAGCCAGTCTGTACTGTTGCAGTTCAAGAGCTCTGAGTTCTTGCAGAGCTGTTCAAGGAATGACTGACTGAGATGGTCCTAGGCTGTTCTTTGTGGGGAGAGAAATGATTGTCTTTTTGTGCACAAAAGGCAAAAATTGCCACTGAAACTATTAAAAAGACCCAACAAAAC
This sequence comes from Hemiprocne comata, assembly GCA_020745705.1. Lineage (NCBI taxonomy): Eukaryota > Metazoa > Chordata > Aves > Apodiformes > Apodidae > Hemiprocne > Hemiprocne comata. The sequence continues at coordinate 2,039,245 of CM036611.1, read as the reverse complement.
AAACAATATGCATCACTGCTCTAAAAGTAACTCTGTCCAAATAGTCACTTCATTTATTATGCTCTGCTGCTTCACTGACATTAACTTGCTGTCTAGTCAGCAGGTTTGCAGCTGATTATAATTAATTGCACATGCTAATGATGTCATCTGTATTTGTTCCTAAAATTTCCTGTAATCAAAACCAAACAGCAGCAATTCAAATCCTGCAGTTTATGAAGAATGCTTTTCTGTTCTAAATTAATCTTGTAATTTGATGCTGCCTGGAAGTGCATTGTTCCTATAACTTAACTGTGCCTGCCTGCAGGCTGGCCTAAAAAACTGGTGTGTGGGATGCAGAGCTTTAGTTTCAGAGTTGCCTGTGGTTCAGTTCTTCTGTGGATGGTCTCTCTATCTCTTCTGCAGAATGCTTTGCCCAGTGATGAAGAGGACAAAGATCCCAATGATCCATATAAGGCACTTGATATAGATCTGGATAAGTAAGTGACAGCTTTCCATGTGAATTGACTTAATTGCTAATCAGAATGCATGAAGGCAGGTCTGGGGCTGAACAGGCAAGGGCACCATCTCAGTCCACCAGGGAGAAAGACTAAGTCACCATGTCTTGGAGGTAACCTGAGGTGATGTCATGGTTTGACTCAGGATTGGCAATTAAACCAGAGACAGCAGTGCTCTCGATCCCCTCCCACCCAGGTAGGGAAGGAGGGAGACTGTGTTATCAGTCCACTAGCTGGAACACTTGTTGCTAGTTAAAAGAAAGCTTACTGAAGGAAAAAAACTCAGTAAAATGAAAATTAGCTTCATCCTGGCTCAAACCAGGGCAGGTGATCATCCAAGCTTGAGTTCCTGCTGCAGCACAGATGCTAAAAGCTAAATAGCAGGGGGTTGGGGGGGCAGGGGAATAATTTTGTGTGGCTGAATGGAGTGTGAAGGCACAGGCAGTGTACCTGGGATCAGATGTGAGTTAGTCTGAGCTTTTGGGTGTACCAGTATCTCCCTGGTCTAACCTGCATTGGCCCTGTGTGACCTGCACCCTTCTGTGTTCATCTCAGAACCCCTGTACACATGGCAAGCCTGTGTGCTCTGTGGTAATTTGACCAGTAACAGCCAGTCTGCAGCATCCCCATTGCCCTGTGGACATCTCAGTGTGATCCCACTGTTAAAAAAATGTTCTAGTATGACTGAGTGAACCACATATCATAACTTCACCCATTGTCTGGTCCCCATTCAGCTCCTGGAGCTGTTGCCCACGCTGGCACCCCAGGCTGCAGTGCCAGCCCCCCAGTCCCTGCATGCCAGCTGAGAATTAGCAGTGGGCTGTTCAATATTGCACATGGAGACTTGGGTTTTTTTTAGTTCCTGTTTTACAAAATCGTCATGCTGACTGTAATTGCTGATTCATGGTCCATGGATGCCTCCTGTAAAGTTTAAGACATATTAAAAATAAAAGGTGAGGCATGAGGAGGAAATTCTTTGTGAGGATGGTGAGACACTGGCCCAGGTTGCCCAGGGAAGCTGTGGCTGCCCCATCCCTGGAAGTGTTGAAGGGCAGGTTGGATGGGGCTTGGAGCAACCTGGTCTGGTGGGAGGTGTCCCTGCCCATGTAGGGGGGTTGGATCTAGATGATCTTTAAGGTTCCTTCCAACCCAAACCATTCCATGATTCTATGCACATGTTGTGTCTCTGTCTCTGAGATACTGACCTTACAGACTGTGCCACTCTCTGCAGGTCTCAGACCTGAAGGAGTTTGGCCCCTTGGTACCTTGCAAAGAAGTGATCCAGTGCTTTTGAAAAGTGAAAGAACAGTTTCTGGAAAACTTCCTTTTTTCATGAGCTGGTCACATTCCTCTGAGTCTGCAGGGGACAGATGCATAAAAGGAAATTAATTTCTGCCTGCAGACCTTGTGTTTGCATGAGAAGCCTCAACAGAGGAGAAACCCTGAGCAGAGCAGGCTCTGAATCCTGCCCTCCAGGAGGCATCTGTGGACTCTTGTATTGTTTCCACCCATTGTCTTTCCATCTCACACCAGTTGCTGTGCTCTCCTGTCATGTTTTCTCATGTCTCTGTCCTCTCTCTCTCTCTGTGCTTGCACTGCTCTGTCTGTGTCACGCTCACATGCAGTCTGGTTTCAGGGAAGCATTCCAGGTAAGAACACATTGCTCAGTGCTTGACCTTCTTTGTCAGGTTGGTCAATTGCAGCAGAAATCCTTGAAGGGTGGTGAAACTATGGCAATAATTGACCCTCACATTAGTGTGTTTCAGCATGGACTTTCAGCACCAATCCCTGTTCCTGTACAGGTGTGTGTGAAATAGCTTCAAGGTGAGATCTGTTTACTGTGCAGTGGGGTCCAGCTCACCCCTGCAGTATCTGTTGCAAAGTGAAAAAATCAGGTCCAGTTCTTCATGCAATATAAGCAAAAAAATTAAGGCAGGTGAGACCATTAGAAATCTTCCTGAACAAGTGTTTTCGTTGCTCAAGATGTAAATTAATGTTAAATAAAAGCTGTAGAAATAGAAAAAGAGGCAATCTGTGAACTTCCCACTGGTTTCTGGGCAGTTTCACAAGAATGGAGACACTTCTGTGGTGTTCATTTTTTTGCCCCCAAGGAATGGATTTGGGCTACAGTGTAAATCTGAACTACTCCCCATGCTTTTTGGAGACAGGTATCTGAAATTAAACACAACTTTTACAATGGAATGGTAGAGTACAGACTGATAGTGTAAGCTTCCAAAATGAAACTATTTCTTGCTTAAAATAATTTCCAGTTGGAGTGATGTATTCACCAGTAACAACAAACCCCACGCCCTTCAAGGGCTGTTGGAGCCATGCTATCATTCCACTGCTTGAATCTCCACACTTTTGCAAATGTTTCCTGCTGTTTCACATCTTTGCCTCTCCCCTTCAAAGCAGCTGGACAGGAATGCAGCAGAACTCCATGTGTGTCCATCCTTCTGTAGGTGTTACTCAGCCTGCAAACTCTAGTTACCACCTTTTAAGAATGATCAGGTGTCAGCAAGAGCTTGGCTGTCAGTCACCTTCAAAATGTTTATATTAACTTCTAGTCTGCAGTTACAGAAATAAACTTCAGGTACAAAAGTATGTGTTGATTTGAGAGTTTGGGGCCCAACTGTTAATGGATACTTTGGTTTGGACATTCAGAAGATAATCTGAGCTCAGGGAGACTCCTTGGAGAAGGGTAATGGTCTCTTTATTTTTAAGACCCTTAGCAGACAGTGAGAAGCTGCCAGTGCAGAGACACAGAAACGTTGAGACCCTGAAGTCACCAGACACAGAAGCTCCCCTAGTAGAGCAGAAGAGCAAGAAACCCAAAAAGAAGGAAAAGAAACACAAAGAAAAAGAGAGAGACAAAGGAAAGAAGAAAGAGAGAGAGAAAAAGGTGGTTGAGGAGGAAAAAGAAAAAAAGGTAATTCTCCAAGACTTGCATTATTTCAGGAACTGCTGTTGTGGGCCGTATTGATTGCTGGGTTTTGTTTGTTGCCTGGGAACAGCCACATTTGACAGTTCAAACAGCTGAATGTTTTCAGCCTTTATTTCCTTAATTTTTTACAAGCATAAGAGGCAGGCATTTAAAGATTTCTGTTAATAAAAAAAAAAACAAAACATTTACTTGGCCTCAGAAGTTAGCAGAGTTCAGCTCACTGCAGCCTCCACGGCAGATCTTCCAGATCTAATTTGGAAGCTGAGTTTACTGATACTTTGTCTGTTCTTAAAATTAGGAAGTTTTCAGCAAATTACCTGGAACTTGCTTTTGTTCTTGAGTGTGAGGGTGGTGAGACACTGGCCCAGGTTGCCCAGAGAAGCTGTGGCTGCCCCATCCCTGGAAGTGTTGAAGGGCAGGTTGGATGGGGCTTGGAGCAACCTGGGCTGGTGGGAGGTGTCCCTGCCCATGCAGGGGGTGGGACTGGATGATCTTGAAGGTCCTTTCCAACCCAAACCATTCCATGATGCTGTGAGTCTACATCCTGTCCCTATATACTTAAGAATCTTGCATTTATAAAACCTGACATGAGTTGTCAGTTACTCTGAAGACTTGTTTTCCCTCTTCTTAACCCCTCTGTGGAGATGCAGGTTTTCTCTGAGATGCAGCTGATGTGCTTTGAATGCCTGTAGGTACTGTGATACACAGGGTGACTTGCAGTTACTGTCACCTGTGTCTGGGCCTGGAAGTGTGCTACAGGCTCAGGCTAAACTTTTTGAACCATTTTGCTCCTAAATGTATTGCAGCATCCCTGTGTGACCAGTCTGCAGCCATGTATTTCCAGGAGAACTTAGGGGTTTGATTTAATTGATTATTTCATAGAATCCCAGACTGGTTTGGATGTGAAGGGACCTTAAAGATCATCTAGATCCAACCCCCTGCATGGGCAGGGACACCTCCCACCAGACCAGGTTGCTCCAAGCCCCATCCAACCTGCCCTTCAACACTGCCAGGGAGGGGGCATGTGTTGGTTGGTAGCAAAACAAACCATAATAGTTTTGTTTGCTCTTGCAATTCAGGGTGAAGACTTGGATTTCTGGCTCTCCACTGCTCCACCACCTGCTTCCACAACCCAGCCACAGGTAGGTATCTCACCATATCCCAGGAAACTTTTTCTTGTGATTGGATCTCAGCTGTGCCAGTGCTTTGTCCTGCTGCAGGGGAAGATGGGCTTCACCACCTCAACTTACTGCTTCAAAGCAGTGACATTTTATCTCCCCAGTTTGCAGACACTAATGGGAGTTCCCAGGCTCGTTCTGCTGTGCAGGTCAATGGATAGGAACAGAGATACAGGCTTGGTGGATTGTAGTATTATTGGTGGGTTTTAATATTACATGATTGTATGATTTTTATTTCCTAGTGTGACACAGACACTAGCAGTACAGAGAGACAGGCTGGAAGTAAGTCTCATGACTTTTGGTGGGAGATTGTAGAGGAAGAGACAGGGAATATAAGGGGATGGATTCCTTGGAGGAAGTCTTGCATATCTTGTCCTCAGGTGACCATATTTCCTGGGTTTCAGAGGCATAAAATGAAAGGCTTGATGCCATGTTAGTCTAATGTAAGTTTTGAAGCAACAGTTGGTGTGGAAGAGAGTGTCACTGCTGAGATGTCTTTTGGTGTGGGAATCAGTTATTTCAACTGCATTCTGTTCCTGTCATAATCCTGCTGATCTGCTCAGAGCGAGCCTGAAGTGGGTGCTGCTGTTGTGGCTGAACCTCAAGAGGTGAAAAAGGAAGAAAGGGAAGAGCAAGATGAGGAGGAGGAAGATGAAGGAAAGGTAAGTGGCTTAAATTGCTTACTCCCTTAGCCATATTATCCTAGAGTCTGGTATTCCTTAAAAAGAAGCACATGGGAATTACCAACAGCATCTTACTCAGTGTAGTGACCACCTGCAAATAGGCAGCAGTGGGATGTTATGCCCTGGAGGAGCTCTGGACATGTCCTAGTGACAGGTTTGATTGTCCCTTGAGCCAAGGGTCAGCTGGCAGTTTTAAAGCTGACCTCCAAGTTGAAGAGATTGGCTTTCTGCTGAGCCCAGGCTGCTTTGGGTTAAGGCATTGAAGTGTGGCCAGCAGGGCAAGGGAGGGGATTCTGCCCCTTCACTTGGCTCTTCTGAGACCCCACCTGGAGCACTGTGTCCAGTTCTGGAGCCCCCAGCACAGGAAGGACATGGAGCTCCTGGAGAGAGTCCAGAGGAGGCCACGGAGATGATCCTTGGGCTGGAGCAGCTCTGCTCTGGAGACAGGCTGGGAGAGTTGGGGGTGTTCAGCCTGGAGACGAGAAGGCTCCAGGGAGACCTTAGAGCACCTTCCAGTGCCTGAAGGGGCTCCAGGAAAGCTGGGGAGGGACTTTGGACAAGGGCAGGGAGGGAGAGGACAAGGGGGGATGGATTAAAACTGGAAGAGGGAGATTGAGGTGAGACATGAGGAGGAAATTCTTTGCTGTGAGGGTGGTGAGACACTGGCCCAGGTTGCCCAGGGAAGCTGTGGCTGCCCCATCCCTGGAAGTGTTGAAGGGCAGGTTGGATGGGGCTTGGAGCAACCTGGTCTGGTGGGAGGTGTCCCTGCCCATGCAGGGGTTGGATATAGATGATCTTGAAAGTCCCTTCCGACCCAAACCAGTCCATGATTCTGTGATTGTCATCTGAGTGGGGTTTTCTGGGACTCAACACAGAATGACTGTTGGGATTTAAGGAATGGGGACCTTGTTCCAGGTTTCTGCAGGAGTAGGAAACTACGTTGAGTCATCCAGAAGGCTGCACAGAGTGGGTGTCCACAGCTGGAAGATAGAGGGGTTATGATGGTAATGGCTGGAAATGTGTGGTTTCTTCAAGGGTTTGTTGTAGTTTCTTGTTCTTGGTAGAAATCCTCCAAGCATAAGAAGAAAAAGCACAAGAAAGAGAAAGAAGAGAAATCAAAGGATAAAAAGAAATCCAAAAAGAAGAGTCACCACAGCGAGGAGGAGACGACAGAGTCGGTGCAGAACGGAACACTAGATGATGAACCACTACCAGTGAGTAGCTGTGCCCTGGCAGCTCGTGTCTTGGGGAAAAGGCAGGAGCTGAACTGTTCTGGGGAGAGTGACAGCTCTTTTCACAGGAATTAGTTACATTGTGACACTGATTTCTCTCCTGTTTTCCAGCCTATGTCCAGTTACCGCCTTCTGGCTGAAAACCCATACATTAAAATGGTGAGGTTCTTTGCTCTCAATCCCAGATGTCTTCTCCTTTTCTGTTCTCTAAGAAAAGAGGGGATACCCTGGGGGTGGTACAGACTTCACGTAGACAACATTTAACTGAAGAACTGTTTAAATCACAAGAGGCAAAACATAAAGCTCCATTTCCCTTCCTTTGGCCACAATCACCCCAGGCAGTGCTACGGGCTGGGGGAGGAGTGGCTGGAGAGTGGCCCAGCAGAGAGGGACCTGGGAGTGCTGGTGGACAACCAGTTGAACATGAGCCAGCAGTGTGCCCAGGTGGCCTGGAAAGCCAATGGCATCCTGGCTTGTATCAGGAATAGTGTGGCCAGCAGGAGTAGGGATGTGATTCTCCCCCTGTGCTCAGCACTGGTGAGGCCTCACCTTGAGTCCTGTGTGCAGTTCTGGGCCCCTCACTGCAAGAGGAGGTTGAGGTGCTGGAGCAGGTCCAGAGGAGCAACAAGGCTGGGGAAGGGACTGGAGGGAAAGTCTTATAGGGAGAGGCTGAGGGTGCTGGGGTTGTTTAGCCTGCAGAAGAGGAGACTCAGGGGGGACCTCATCACTCTCTTCAACTACCTGAAGGGAGGTTGGAGTCAGGTGGGGGCTGGGCTCTTCTCCCAGGCAACCAGTGACAGGACAAGAGGGCACAGCCTGAAGTTGCCCCAGGGGAGGTTTAGGTTGGATATCAGGAAGCACTTCCTCATGGAGAGGGTGATTAGACATTGGAATAGACTTCCCAGGGAAGTGGTGGAGGCACCATCCCTGGATGTGTTCAAGGAAAGGCTGGATGTGGCACTTAGTGCCATGGTCTAGATGGTGTGGTGGTGTTGGTCATAGGCTGGACCTGATGATCTTAAAGGTCTTTTCCAGCCTTGGTAGTAGGTAGTTCTGTGAATGTCCCACTCAACAAGTTTTGAAGCTGATATTTGCCCACTACTTAGCAGTGCTGTGGAGCTGATCCCCAGTGTGCTTTTCATGATTCCATAGCTGTAATAATCATCTTCTGTTTGAAATTTGCTCTATTCTGTGCTGTGTTCTGTTCTGCTGCTCTGCTGTTTGAAGTTTCTGAATCTTTCCTGTGATTTTTTTTTTCTTTTTTCTCCTTCATTTGCAGACCTATGATATTCAAGGAAACCTCCAGAATGATAGTCAAGTTACTGTCTCTGTTATCTTTGAGAACAAAAGCACTAGCTTTCTTAAGAGCATGGAGCTAAATGTCCTGGACTCTCTCAACACTAAAATGCTCCGACCAGAAGGATCATCAGTACACGATGGGATCCCTGTGCCCTTCCAGCTACCCCCTGGTATGAGCAGCTTTGCACAGGGTTCTTGGAGCATGTCTAGTCCTGCACTGCCCTCCTGTGGGAAGAATTGTTGGAACTTCTTGCTCCTGCTGTTTTCCAGAAAGACTGTGTCCCTCTGCCTGGGTGTTCACGGGGCTGTCACACAATTCACTGGAGAGGATAAGTCTCCTTGCAGGGTGGCTGTGAACACGGGTGGTTCTGTACAGCAAGAGCAAAGCCTGTAATGTGGGGCTGGGAGTCTGAATGTCCAAGTTCCTATTTCAGGTGGCTGCAGGCTGGCACACTCTTGAATGTGCCAGCATTGCCAACTAAAGGAATCCCAAATGCATGAGGAGTTTGCTATGAGATTTAAGATGAAACAAAGCTATAGGTTCTTGAACTATTATGTTCTGCTCTAGATTTATTCTTGATCCAGGCTCAAGGCTTCATGACAGGCTGAGAGAGTTGGGGGTGTTCAGCCTGGAGAAGAGAAGGCTCCAGAGAGACCTTAGAGCACCTTCCAGTGCCTGAAGGGGCTCCAGGAAAGCTGGGGAGAGACTTTGGACAAGGGCAGGGAGGGAGAGGACAAGGGGGATGGATTAAAACTGGCAGAGGGAGATTGAGGTGAGACAGGAGGAGGAAATTCTTTGCTGTGAGGGTGGTGAGACACTGGCCCAGGTTGCCCAGGGAAGCTGTGGCTGCCCCATCCCTGGAAGTGTTGAAGGGCAGGTTGGATGGGGCTTGGAGCAACCTGGTCTGGTGGGAGGTGTCCCTGCCCATGGCAGGGGGGTGGAACTAGATGATCTTGAAGGTGCCTTCCAACCCAAACCATTCTGTGATTCTAAGAATATCCCCCTGTTCTGATGACAGAGGCCATACGCAGTGACATTCTGTGGTGTCCCTGTTTGGAGGGGAGCTGAGCCCTTGAGAAGTATTAGACATGGAGATGAAGGACATTGGCTTCATACCTGGTCCCATAGTACAATCAAATCACTGAGCTGCTTCAGTTTCCACTTCCTTTGCCAAAGAGTGAGTTGGAATACTGAAACAGCTCACAGAAATCATGTGGGATTTGGTGGCTTCTGGATGTATTTTGATCCCCCATATAAAGCAGTGGGATATTTTTTATCTATATAAGGTATTTCTTGACACAGACTTGTATTAAAAGAAAAGCATAGAGACATTAGAATGCAAATTAGCTCTGAAAACTAATTGGAAATATGTCTATTTTCCTGTTATACAAACAGTTTAAATATATTGCCACTGTGACAGGCACTCAGCAACCTCTGCCAGATGCCAGCTTTCACTGCTGCTTTTCACAGGCACAAGAGCTAAGTGCTGTAACACTGTTAATTCACAACAGGAATTGTGTCTGTAACTCTTCCAACTCCATGGAGCACTTCAAACTTGGTTCAAAAATAGTCAGTACCTAAAGCTTAGCTGCTGCTGATCAGTTTATTCTAAGCATTACATAGAACCATTTTCTGACCTGACTTCTCCCTCTCCTCTCTTCGTGCTAGGAATCTCTAATGAAGCCCAGTTTGTGTTTACACTTCAGAGTATTGTTATGGCTCAGAAGTTAAAAGGAACACTGTCCTTTATAGTCAAAGTAAGTGCAGCTTCAGACTTTGTGCTTCTGCTTCCTTTGGAACTGCATAAGGGAGCTTGACTTGGGTGGAAAGCACTGCTTTAGAGCTTTTTTTAGGCATCATTTCATCTCTGCTGCACCAAACCCATTCTGTGATGTGAGAAGTATTTTTACATGACATCTTGTGCCAAGACTGTCCCGAATTCTGCCCAAGCATGTCCTAAATTGTCATTCCTGGCAGCGTGTGAGCAATGCAGCCTGAAACATATGCCACATTGTCAGCTAGAAAATCACTGCAGTGGTGCCTCTGCTGGGAGAGGAGATCATCCAGCTAGTGAGAGATGCAGCCTCCAGGGTCTGTTCCTTCTGATCTGTTATCCCAAAGATCAGTTGGACGCTGCCACCTGGTACAAGGCTGGAAAAATAGTGATAAGAATTAGGTACAGTTGATAAGGATGGAAACCCAGAGCAAGAGGGAGGTTAGCTGAAGGCACTCTTTAATAAGTATTGATCTGTATAAGACTGTGTGGGTTTCTGATCTTATTTCAGTGAAATTATTAATGAGGGAGCTGTGTGAACAGCTTGGAGGAAGTGAGTGGAGACAGTTGTGGCTACTTCTGAGTCAGCCATTAGCTCTATTTTAAGGGTTCCTTAAAAATAGTGTACTAGTCCTATTTGCAGTACCTAAGAATCTGGGAGATGCTAATTGATTCTTTTGCTTGGGAAATAGTGAACTGTGAAACCACATCTCCAGGTGTTAGTTGGAATTCAGTCTGCTCAGTGTATTTCAGCAAGGTGCAACTGGAAAAGCAGCTGTGTCCTGCTTACCTGCTCGAGGTGGCTCTATCAGCCCAAACCTTGTCTCTCAGTGGCCTGATGTTGTACCCTGGTGGTTGTTCTCAGACTGCTCCTTCAGGCCCAGCCAGGATGTATCAAAGGGAGTTGAGCCTTAAGTATTCATCAGTGCCTGTTTGGTAGGTGGGGGTGGTGCCTCCTCTTGCTGCCCTGGGGCTCCCGTTCATCTCCTTTCCTTTGACCTGTTTGCAGAATGATGAAGGTTCAACCCATGAAAAACTAGATTTCAAATTGCACTTCAGTTGCGCTTCATACTTGATCACGACGCCTTGCTATAGGTAAGTGCCATCCAGGGGGCACGACACGGGGCTTCTCCTGCCCATGTGGAGCTGAGCTTTGGCTGCAGGCCATCTCTGCAAGACAGCACAGCATGCTTGTGACTTTTGGCTGCTTGGGATGGCTTTGGTTGCAGTTCAGTCACCTCGTGTCCTGTTTGACTGATAAACTCTGTCCAGCAACGTATTTCAGGTGATGCTGAAGGAGGAGCTCTGTGCCCTGTAGGTTGGCAGAGGTCGTGTGGAAGTAGCTCTGGTTGAGGTCATAGGGTACTCCAGTGCAGTCTGGAGTAGGGTTCCCATATGTGCTGTAATTCCATTTTCCTAGAGCTTGGGAGTACTTAGACTTTTGCATCCTGAGATGTCTCAAGGTCTGCATGGGGCTAATGGAGCAGATTGCACTTGAATTCCTAGTACAAGTGTTTACTTTCCTTCCTGTTTTACAGTGATGCTTTTGCCAAGCTCCTGGAATCTGGAGATCTGCACATGAATTCTATTAAAGTAGATGGAATTAGCATTTCTTTCCAACATCTACTGGCAAAGATCTGTTTTCATCATCATTTTTCAGGTGAGTCTTCCTCAATGCAGGACATTCTGCAATATTCCAGTTTCTAAAATTTCTGCTGTTCTTGGCAAGTGTAACACTTGTTGTTAGTGTGAGGGTGGTGAGACACTGGCCCAGGTTGCCCAGGGAAGCTGTGGCTGCCCCATCCCTGGAAGTGTTGAAGGGCAGGTTGGATGGGGCTTGGAGCAACCTGGTCTGGTGGGAGGTGTCCCTGCCCATGCAGGGGGTTGGGACTGGATGGTCTTGAAGGTCCCTTCCAACCAAGACCACTCTGTGGTTCCATGAACGCTCTGTGACCTCAACAGTGACAGAAGCAGGTGACATCCAGATTAAATAAATTTGGGAGAGGAGGTTTTTTTCCAGCTTTGTAATACATTGATATGCTCAAAGTGTGCAATGTTCTCCAAAATGAACTCTCCTTCTGTCCCTGGGGCTTTCCTCCAGCCCAGCAAGGCACGTGGCAGGTACCACGGGAGCAGCTTGCTGGTAGTCAGGGCTGTAACTGTTCCCTGGAGGGTGTGTTTGATCTTCAGAGCTCCAGCCCACCCCTGTCCCCAGTGCTCCTTGCAGTAAGGGAGAGCTCCAGCTCTTCAAGTTTGGACTTGCTAATTAAAGCACAAGTGCTGGCTGAAGCAAAGCAAATGGCTGTTTCATCATGCTCTGCTGTGTGCAGTAGACGTTGCCTCACTGAAAGTGTTTCTGGGGAAGAGATCTACATTCTGAGCAGCATTTTTGCCACAAAACATTCACAGCTTGCTTAAAAGACAAATGAGTAACCTCATGATTGTGAAATACCCCAAGGAGGAGCCAGGAGGAGCCAGGCACGTACATCATCTTAACCCTGACTTTCTCTTCCCCTCAGTCAGTAGAAGCTTCTGTTCCTTGAGGCTGGGCAAAGCAGTAGTTCCTCTGCACATGAAGCAAACCTTCTGTGAGAGGTTGTCCCACTAAATGAAACTCCTGCTTCCTTTATAGTTGTGGAACGTGTTGATTCCTGTGCGTCCATGTACAGTCGTTCCATCCAAGGCCATCACGTCTGCCTACTGGTAAAAAAGGTGAGAGCATTGACCCCTCTGAAACAAGACCTGGGAGAAGCTAAATCTGCAACCTTTCCTATCTTAACAGAAAGAGGGAAATGTTCCTGTCTAAATCATCCAGGGACACCATGGGCAGTTTGATTCATCTGGCCCATCTGGCAGTTTTCCCTCTGCTGCTGCCAACCTTGTGTCTCCCCAGGGGATTTCTGAGGCCCAACATGTACCTGGTGGGTAGAAGCAGCACTGACAGCTTCCCCCAACTGACCACTCAGCTCAGTCACCTTCATTCCTGGGCAGACTCCACCAGCTGTTCCCAGTCCCAGAGCTTGATTGGGAATAAAACTGTCCCCACTTAGGAGAGGAGCTAATGGCTTTTTTTTCTTCTTCTTTTTCTTTCCAAGGGAGAGAACTCTGTATCCATA